>OU342742.1:287483075-287635575 GCA_910589775.1 Avena eriantha
ATGAACACAATGACACTAGTGGATCCATAGGTGGTATGTGAGAAGAACACACATTTCAATGGCTCTGGTTGTTGTTACTAAAAAGAACACACATGCAATGACACAGGTGGATCCGTAGGTGGTATGTGAAGAGAACACACATGCAAAATGACTCTGGTTGTTGTTACTAAAAAGAACACACATGCAATGACACTGGTGGATCCATGTGTGGTCTCTGTAGAGAACACACATTTCAATGACACTGGTGGATCCATATGTAGTATATGAAAAGAACACACATGCAATGACTTTGGTTGTTGTTAGTGAAAAGAACACACATGCAATGACACTGGTGGATCCATAGGTGTTATGCGAAAAGAACACACATGCAAAATGACTCTAGTTGTTGTTACTAAAAAGAACACAATGCAATGACACTGGTGGATCCATGGGTGGATTGTGAAAAGCGCACACATCCAATGGCACTGGTGGATCCATATATGGTATGTGAGAAGAACACACATGCAATGACTCTGGTTGTTGTTACTAAAAAGAACACACATGCAATGACACTGGTGGATCCATGTGTGGTCTCTGAAGAGAGCACACATTTCTATGACTCTTGTTATGTTAGTAAAAAGAACACACATGCAATGACACCGGTGGATCCATGTGTGGTCTCTGAAGAGAACACACATGCAATGACACTGGTTATTGTTACTAAAAAGAACACACATGCAATGACACTGGTGGATCCATGTGTAGATTGTGAAGAGAACACACATGCAATGACACTGGTGGATCCATAGGTGGTATGTGAAAAGAACACACATGCAAAATGACTTGTTGTGGTTACTAAAAATAACACACATGCAATGACACTAGTGGATCCATGTGTGGTCTCTGTAGAGAACACACATTTCAATGACACTGGTGGATCCATATGTGGTATGTGAAAAGAACACACATGCAATGACCCTAGTTGTTGTTACTGAAAAGAACACACATGAAATGACACTGGTAGATCCATAGGTGGTATGTGAGAATAACACACATGCAAAATGACTCTAGTTGTTGTTACTAAAAAGAACACACATGCAATGACACTAGTGGATCCATAGGTGGATTATGAAATGAACACACAGGCAATGACACTAGTGGATCCATAGGTGGTATGTGAGAAGAACAAACATTTCAATGACTCTGGTTGTTGTTACTAAAAAGAACACACATGCAATGACACTGGTGGATCCATAGGTGGTATGTGAAGATAACACACATGCAAAATGACTCTGGTTGTTGTTACTAAAAAGAACACACATGCAATGACACTGGTGGATCCATGTGTGGTCTCTGTAGAGAACACACATTTGAATCACACTGGTGGATCCATATGTGGTATATGAAAAGAACACACATGCAATGACTCTGGTTGTTTTTAGTGAAAAGAACACACATGCAATGACACTGGTGGATCCATGTGTGGTCTCTAAAGAGAGCACACATTTCAATGACTCTTGTTGTTGTTAGTAAAAAGAACACACATGCAATGACACTGGTGGATCCATGTGTGGTCTCTGAAGAGAACACACATGCAATGGCACTGGTTGTTGTTACTAAGAAGAACACACATCCAATGACACTAGTGGATCCATGTGTGGATTGTGAAAAGTGCACACATGCAATGACACTGGTCGATCCATATGTGGTTTGGGAAAAGAACACACATGCAAAATGACTCTGGTTGTTGTTAGTAAAAAGAACACACATGCAATCACACTGGTAGATCCATAGGTGGTATGTGAAAAGAACACACATGAAAAATGACTCTGGTTGTTGTTACTAAAAAGAACACACATGCAATGACACTGGTGGATCCATGGGTGGATTGTGAAAAGAACACACATGCAATGACACTGGTGGATCCATATGTGGTATGTTAAAAGAACACACATGCAATGACTCTGGTTGTTTTAATGAAAATTACACACATGCAATGAAACTGGTGGATCCATGTGTGGTCTCTGAAGAGAGCACACATTTCAATGACTCTTGTTGTTGTTAGTAAAAAGAACACACATGCAATGACACTGGTGGATCCATGTGTGGTCTCTGAAGAGAACACACCTGCAATGACACTGGTGGATCCATATGTGGTATATGAAAAGAACACACATGCAAAATGACTCTGGTTGTTGTTAGTGAAAAGAACACACATGCAATGACACTAGTGGATCCATAGGTGGTATGTGAAAAGAACACACATGCAAAATGACTCTGGTTGTTGTTACTAAAAAGAACACACATGCAATGACACTGGTGGATCCATGTGTGGTATTTGAAGAGAGCACACATTTCAATGACTCTGGTTGTTGTTAGTAAAAAACACACACATTCAATGACTCAAGTTGTTGTTAGTGAAAAGAACACACATGCAATGACACCGGTGGATCCATGGGTGGATTGTGAAAAGAACACACATGCAATGACACTGGTGGATCCATAGGTGGTATGTGAGAACAACACACATTTCAATGACTCTGGTTGTTGTTACTAAAAAGAACACACATGCAATGACACTGGTGGATCCATTGGTGGACTGTGAAAAGAGCACACATGCAATGACACTGGTGGATCCATAGGTGGTATGTGAAAAGAACACACATGCAAAATGACTCTTGTTGTTGTTACTAAAAAGAACACAAATACAATGACACTGGTGGATCCATGTGTGGTCTCTGTAGAGAACACACATTTCAATGACACTGGTGGATCCATATGTGGTATGTGAAAATAACACACATGCAATGACTCTGGTTGTTGTTAGTGAAAAGAACACACAAGCAATGAAACTAGTGGATCCATAGGTGGTATGTGAGAAGAACACATGCAAAATGACTCTGGTTGTTGTTACTAAAAAGAACACACATGCAATGACACTGGTGGATCCATAGGTGTATTATGAAATGAACACACATGTAATGACACTGGTGGATCCATAGGTGGTATGTGAGAAGAACACACATGCAAAATGACTCTGGTTGTTGTTACTAAAAAGAACACACATGCAATGACGCTGGTGGATCCATGTGTGGTCTCTGTAGAGAACACACATTTCAATGACACTGGTGGATCCATATTTGGTTGTTTAAGGGTATGAAATCCTTTTTATTCAACCCCATTATTCCAGAAGAGATGTGAGTGGTGCGAAATCCATCCTCAAACATTGCCCAAGTTACTTCTTCAATAGGGTGAGTAACTTGGAAATTGTCCCACCAAGTAGCTGCATGACCTTCCAGTAAGTGTGCTGCAAATCTGACTTTCTCTGTGTCATTGCATCTAACGGTGACTAAGTCCTTGTTCACAGAGCGTAGCCAGTCATTTTCTACCATTGGATTAGTAGTACCGGAGAACTTAGCAGGTCTCAGCCTTAAAAATCTTGTGAGCATATCAAGAGGTGGTGGATTGTTCTGGTTGTTATTATTGTTATTGTTATTGTTCTAATTCTGGTCTGCCATGAACTGAGTCATCATTTGCATCAACTGTGTCTATGCAGCCATCATTTGCTGCATCCCATCGCCATTGTCATTGTTGTCCTCATTGTTAGTACGACGGAGAGGCATCTATGGGTTTAATAAGGGTAAGTAATGATAGATAACCCAAGTAGAATCACAACAATCGAACAAACAAGCACATGTAGGTTCAACATCACGACAATAACAGAGTTTGTGAAGATAAACAACACACTAGCATAGTCACCCACAAGTTGGTATGATCTATGCGACTCGATAATAAAACGATAGATAGATGGCTATCACTACTCCTTCATGTTGACTTCCTCCTCCACTAGTGCAAGTCCTGCTGTGGAAAATCCTGCCTTGTATTCCTCCAAGCTTGTGGACAAAGCATCGATCCTCGCCTTTAACTCTCTCTTCTGTGTGCGCAGCCTCTCTATCACTTCGTGATCCGCCTCTAGCTCAATATCCTCAAGCTCTAACTCGGTCTCCAAGTCCCTAATCTTCTTATTCTTCTCCTGAACCCCGCTCTCTTGGCTCTTGAATTTCTTCTCCTGGTCTTCAAACTTCTTCTCCATTTCCTTGATTCGCTTCTCCTGTTCCTAGAAGCCCTTGTGCTTCTCCTTAAGTTGGACTCGTAGTTCATCATTCCTAAGCATCACATTAGTCCTATCAGTATCAAGGTTCCTGATGAGGCTCTCTAAGTTCTGGAGGTAGTGTCGCACGGGCTTGATGGTCTCCTTAGTTGCCTCGTCCAACACAATAGGCTCTCCATCCTCGTTGCACCACACAAAGAAGTGGAAGTAGTGGCTCTTAATCTCGGAAGAGTGACATCCACATAGGCGTCCTAACCGCTCCTGCATAGTGACATCGAGGCCCTTCTCCAAGTCATCGTGGAGTATCTTGAAGGTGATTTCCTTAGTTGGGGGCTCTATCTGGCGTCCTGGCTGGGTAACTCTAAATCCCCATAAGTCCTTCCTCTGAAATTTCCTCAGCTGAAGTCCCTGAATGGTAGGGATTGGAAGAGCGAGCACCTGGACGAGCTCCAAAATGCGAGTCCCGAAGCGAGTTCCCTTGAAATCCTCGGCCATGCTGTACACAAAATTCGGCATCTTTGCATAGAATGGAGAAAATTAGAGATAACAAAAGTCTAGAGAAAGAAAACACAAGTAGAAATAGATGCAAAGATAAAAATAAAAATCAAGAGCGACCAACAAGACATTTATGAACCCAAGTAGCATAATACATTATTCGACTCAAGCAATCAAGGTCCAATCATAAATTAGACAAATTTTTGCCATACCACATAGGTTGGTATGATCAAAATACTAACGTGATAAAACACCAAGTGTGGTGGTCCAACTAGTATCTCATTCCTTATAACCAAGGTAGCAATCTAGGCGTTCTTGGCAGCAATCTGTTTGTCTTGCTCACATAACTCCAAAGCCAAGTCTGTGATATCATTCCTCAGTCGATCTACTGTAGGCTTTGAATCTTGGACACGATGTTTCTCCTCCCTGAGATCCTCTTGAGTATTGAGCATCCTATACTTAAGTCTTTCCCCAAGTTCCTCAATGACTTTCCACGTTGCATCCTTTGCAGAGTCAAAGAATGACATATGCATTTCAGAGTTGGTGAACATGTAGAATCCCATACCCTTTGGGTCATCTTCCTTGTTCTTATATAAATGGAGTTGCACCCACCAATACTCTTGTCCTTTGTCTATCACCGGAAATCCCTTGTACACGGCTTCACCATTTATCCCCAAGCTGATCATAAGGTTTTTGAATGCCTTGGGAAATTCCGTCTCACACTCCAGTGTCATAGTCATCAGTGGTCCCATTCTTGATGGATTCATTGATGGTGGACATCTACAAAAATAGATGAGGAAGGATGATTAGGAAAAGTTTTACGAGATGAAAAGACAAGTGTAAGATTTGAAATAGAATTATTTTTCCTAAGGGTTTTCCTTAGTCTAATCCAACCTAGGGTCACGAACCTATAGGAAACACAGTGCTCTGATACCATCTGTAAGATCCCACCCTGATAAGGTAAACATCCCTGTGATTGCAGTGCTAGTCCCTGGATCGAAATGCTAGCACCCACAGTTTAAGATGAAGTACACATATACAAAGGTCATTATTACATCGCATATCCAGGAATATAATAGTTCTTATAACTCACTTAGCCCAAGGCTAACATTATTCAAAGTTCACGAGAAATAGAATAATAATAGAGTCTTTTGTCTTCATGCGCCACAGGCAAACATGTCGAGTGTAGCCTCGTAACCCTACTCATCGTTAGAGTATCCTGCAACATGATAAGTTACAACCACAAAGGGTCAATACAGTTGGAATTGTATTGGCAAGTGATACTATAGTTACTTAGTAAAGTCCAACAACTACATGGATATATGGCTAAGTGTGGTTTTGGCTGACTTTGCTAAAAGCAAGGTTTTATCTTATAGTTTTGAAGAGTAGGTTTTCTCTTTCAAAAACACTAAGGTACCATAGATAGACATCAATGAACCTCTACCCTTGTTCACCCACAAATTTTAACTAAGAGAAATTTGGATGAGGAGATTTTTGAACTGCTTCAATGTCTTGACGCTCAGAAATTATCCATAACCGGAGACATGGCTAAGAACTTAGTTTTTTACCCTCTCGAGAGGTGGTGCACTTTCCCCACAAGACTTTTTAGAAGCAATCCCTCAGACCACCACAGACGTGTTCCATCCTATCATAACTACCGCCATCTGTCCGTCTGGCCGCGTTCTCGCAAATTAGTCGGTCAAGGCAGAGCTCATATGCCATGTGGCTGCACTAGAAGCTTCGCAACAAGAATGTCTCCAATCTCTTTGTTCCTAGGTGGCCATACACAAGTGCGATACACCAGGGTACACCATAGACATGGGCCCTGAGTAACCACTCAACATAATCCATACAAGTCCCATTTCCACCCAGGTGTTTCATTAACATTAGTTGTTTTCCTTAGTTAAAAAGATATATACTTCCATACTATCTTAATATGAATTTCCACCCACGAATTCTAAATAGAATGGCTAAGCACTCTAGTATACGATGTCTTCTAACTAGGAAATACTACCAAGATATATTCTATAGGATAGCCATAGCATAGTAACATATATAAATAATCCTACCATGTAAAGATTTACTAAAATAGCACTAGTGCAATAGTGAAAATAATAGGACATAAAGATGAATTATCACTTGCCTTGGTAGCTAGGGGAGTAGGTACAATCCTCACAGCAACAAACTTCACAATCCACACAATCTACACAAAGAATAAATCCAACAACAATAATACAATCAATATAAGAACCACAAAAATATGAATGCATGCAAAATGCAATGATATAAAAAAAATTCTAAAATCTACAGAGTAATTTTTATGAAGCATAAGGATTACTCAAAAACAATTTATAAAGTAATTTTTATGGGTAAAATACTCCTAAAAAGGTTCTTCCTATAACTCCAAATTTTCAGAAGCTGAAGGGTGAAATAAGGCCTCAAAAGTGAAGCTCTCATTTTTTGAATCCATGGACACCAAATTTGTATTTTTCTAATTTGTGGATCAAAAGAATCGTCCACGAACGGGGGCGGCAGAAGGAAACGCCGGTGGTGACACAGGCGATGACCTGGGGCATAATAAACCAAACAGACGGGGTTAACCGATGTGCCTGAGGATGGTGAAGCTAATAGGACAGAGAGGAGGGCGCGGGGCGGTTAGTTCTCACCGAAATCGTCACCGGAGTCATCGGTGGCCGCGGTGGTTCTAGCTCGAAATCAGAGAGCCTGTGGGCTCTCTAGTGGCGGTGTTTAAGGGGAAAACGAAGAGGAGGGAGAGGGGATTAAGAAGCCGGGGCCGTAGTGGAGAATTACTCACGCAGTTGTACGAATTAACTCAAATTCAATCGAGAGACAAATGGTAGGGGAGGGGGAGCGAGCCGTTCGTCTCGTGGTGGAAGACAATGAGGTTGAGGGTGACAGGGCAGTAGGGCCAGGGTGTCAGCGAGAGGGGTGTGCAGGGGGTGGTGATAAAGAAACAGAGGGGGAGAGGGGTAAGCCCAGTGGGCTTAGTGTGCTAGAGTAGCTGGGCCGAATAGGCTGCTGCTGCTGCTGTTTTTTTCTCCCTTTTTCTTTTTCTTTTTATT
This sequence comes from Avena eriantha, assembly GCA_910589775.1. NCBI lineage: Eukaryota > Viridiplantae > Streptophyta > Magnoliopsida > Poales > Poaceae > Avena > Avena eriantha. The sequence continues at coordinate 287,490,744 of OU342742.1, forward strand.
TTTCTTTTTCAAAGGTTTGAATGAGCAAAAGAGTTTCAAATTGACTCAAATTTTCACCAAAATTTTGGGGGATAAAACTAAATGCAATGCAAGACATGCCATGCTGATATGAGTGCAGTGCTGATGTTTTTCAGAAGAAATTTTTTGGGATGTTACATCGCATTTCCATGGTTATGCATAGACAGTTTGATACATGAGTGTGATGTCTACGCACTTCTATTCATGTAGACAGTTGTTGTGCCTCCAAGTGCAGAGGTTTGTAGAACGAGCAGCAAGTTTTCTGTTAAGTGGATCACCCAACGTTTATCAAACTCAGGGAGGAAGTGGTCAAAGGTATTCCCTCTCAAGCAATCCTGAAATCAAGATACAAGAAGTCTCTTGTGTCCCCAACACACCCAATACACTTGTCAGGTGTATAGGTGCACTAGTTCGGCGAAGAGATAGTGAAATACAAGTGGTATGGATAATTATAAGTGGAAACGGTGCTAAGAAATACTTGCTGGCGTGTGCTTGATGTGGGAAGAGACTAAAGGCAAACTTAAATAAAGATGGAAGCAAGCAAACATGTAATAGATCTAGTAGCAAACAGTATTTCAATGCTTAGAAACAAGGCCTAGGGGTCATACTTTCACTAGTGAACACTCTCATATAAATATCTTCCCTTTATGATACTACTCTTAACTACTATCCGGTTGGACACTCTAATCCATTGTAGGGTTATAACAACACACCTCAAGGTAGGCCTTTCCCATCTAGAAAACCCCACACTGTCACCTTGAGCACTAGATGGTTCCAACAAACACCACAATTTCATAAAGACATCTAACTCCAAATATAACTCATAATAAGTATTTGTAATCTCTAGCCTAAGTGCCACCATGGTGTGGACGCTGTCACTTTCACACACATGGGGAGAGCTAGAGATCTATTAAAGCACTTGAGTAGCAAGGTAGATCTACTTGATTACAAGGATCATGATCACAATATGATCATGCATAGAGAGACAGATGAACACATAGCTACCGGTAGAACCCTTAGCCTTGAGGAAGAACTACTCTTGCATCATCATGGGAATCAACAACGGCGATGGAGATGGTGGTGGAGATCGATGGAGATGGCTCTGGGGGCACTTCCCCGTCCCGGCAGGGTGCGGAAATAGAGACTTGTGTCCCCCGAATCTCCTCTTCGGTTGTGGCGGCGCTGCGGAACATTTTGTGGCTGGAGGATGGATTATTTAGGGGTTCTGCATCGGGAGGCTTCTTATAGGCAAAGAGGCAAGGTCGGTGGAGGCTGGAGGGGCCCACACCACCTAGTGACCCGGCCAGGGGGAACCGCGCCACCCTATGGTTTGGCCGGCCCCTGGCGCCTCTCCGTCTCGTCTTCTGGCTCCGTGTTCCCCTTGGTGAAATATTGACTTTGGCTTTTGTCCCGTCCAATTCCGAGAATATTCATTTTCTGACTTTCTGGAACCAAAAACAGCAGAAAACATGCAACTGGCACTGTGGCATCTTGTTAATAGGTTAGTTCAAGAAAGTGTATCAAAAGTACTCCAAAGTTGGAACAAAACATAAGAAAGTAGATAAAAACAAAGCATGGAACATCAAAAATTATAGATATGTTTGCAACGTATCAGAGTGCTATGCAAAGATATTATCACATACAATATAGACTTCTAGAAAAATTAGATATATTCAGATGTCTGACTTGGCTATGTTTTGTAGGTTCTTCGCATAAAGATAAGTATCAACAAGTTTAGTTCCACTAATAAAAAGTCAGGATGAACTAAGTATTAAGAATCATGTAAGATCCTCAAACTGCACTGTGAATTGTCCACATGGGTTACCCTATTATCTATTTTGTTATGCTAGATTTTAGAGCTTGAACTTCTAGCCCTTACATGTGGTCCTGATAGGAGTATAAGAACAGATTCAGCTTGCATTTCCAATGGTGTCTGCCACAACGCTGATGTACATTATGTGGAGAATGACGCGGCTGGAGGTTGTCCTGATGAACCTGCACTAGATTGGGTTCATACTAGAAATCCTGTAGTTGACATTGTCATCCCACGGAAATGAAGGTTGTGGATCTGGTATACCGCCTTCTACAAAACAAGATGCAGGAGGTGATGATTTCCTATGGAAATCCCTACCATTCAGTGACTTATATAAGTAGTTATCTTAATGTAATTGAATTGCATGTGTCCTTGTCTTAGTCGATCCAAAGAAGATATTGTTGTCTATTCAAGTCATGTGAACATATATGTTTGTATGTAGAGACATAAAACCGGCTTGGGTAAAAATATCAGCATAATGTTGCCATATCAATAACACAAGCATAATGTCATTACAAGAAAAGGAACATAAACATCTTTTCATCGTTCTTGTGAAAAGGAGATGAGATAGGAACCACGTCTTGAAATGGCAGAGGAAAATTCTCATGCAGCTCGGCTAGCATTGGTTTATCATTGATAATACTTAAGCATGTGAATATTATTACATACTAGGAGTAGTTCTAGTTCCTCATTACAGTTCAACAACCAAAAGCTTAAGGAATGTGTAAGGTATCTCCATAATACATGTTCAAGAGAAAAGCATACCAGTCAAAAGAAATACAGCCCCACATCATAATTCACCACATTACGACTACCAGCATATGAACCACAAAAGATAAAATAGATACTAGAAGTCAGGAGATCAGATGCACCTTGTGTGCATCCATGGGTTCCAGCTTAAGACGCAAAATAGAGTGAACATTGTTGAATGTGGCTCGTGCCTCACCCCACCCATACTTCACCGCGTGGAACCTCACCAAATCATCATGAATCATCTTGACATAAACATAACTTCTTCCTTTATGCTGATGAGAATCAACAGTGCACTAGTTGTAGTGCTTCAGCTTGTAATACAATATGGTAGCAATGACCAAACCTGCTGGCTGGTCATTATGAACAAGTGAAAATGACTTCAAGTACCTCACTCTTATGGCCAACCCAGATCTTTAGGTGTTCAATGGTAGCACGTCCGATTTCAGCCATCTTTGCTGACTACAAGTCATGTGTATGTGATTGCCACCTGTAATCATCTTCCTTAGATTTAGCAAAATCATCACCAACATCTCTAGGTGAATCTACAGAAGATAGTTCACCAGATCCCCAACCACCTCATCTAGGTGTAAGTGGCACGATGATTTTGAGAGTAGGATCAGCAGCACTTATGGCTCTGAAATATAGCCATCTACGTCCACATCTAAACTGGATATTAATCATATTTTTTATGAAATATCTCTCTAAACCCTGCCACTAATGCTAATATTCAGAGGGGTACGCAATCCTTTCTTTTTGTATTTTTTGTGCACACATAATGTCATTTAAAGGAGGGCATCACTATATTAAAGTCAAAGATACGAGATTTCCAACAACCATAAGAAACCAGGAGCTGAACACCCAAGGCACATGCCCTAACGATCAACTATACGGCCGGAGAAAAAATTCCGACCGTATAGCTCCGGTCATATAGTTGGCGCCGCCACCATTAGGTCAAACAGAACAACTTTCATGAAGGGACCCATATATAATGAAGCCTCGGGAGACGAGAAAAGTGAACCCTCAAAAAGGAAAACCTCGCCAAAAAGTCTCTGCCACAGATCTCCAGCCGCCTCCAGAGCTCCAAACCCTTCTCCATCTCCATAGCCACATTCCACCACTTGTAATAGTAGATCTCTTCTCTGATTGGCGACATTATAATACTATTGCTATCAATCTTATGATTTTCATTACAATGTTTGTGATTGTTGATCTCATCTCTATGTGTGAGTAATTCTCCTTGGGCTAGGGGCTTCGGCCTAGCCATGTAGCAATTGTGCATGTGATTTATCATAGATGGGATCATGTATTAGTTTATATGACATGATGATTATTGTATCCTCTCTTGCCTCAATCCAAGGACTTGTTAGGTACCTAGGACCCCTAGGGTTGAGCCAGGTATAGGGAGTATGAGTGATGACTGATCTGCAGGTTGGGAACCTCAATGACAAAAGGGGTAGTACGGCTGTATGTGAGGGATTTGCTTGGGATTAACGGTGACATCACTATTCATATCATTTGTTATCTTTCTTCTATGGATGAGACTAGTAGGTTATTGCTATAAGCGGTTGTGAAGGCAATAGCAATTATGGATACACTGCCCACATATAATTTATCTTGCTCTAACAAGTACACACATACTTTATTTCCATCTTTTATTTCCATCGAATGTTTTTGCACAGCTACAGGTGAAACTAAACTCCCTAGGTCCTTTCTCTCCATCATCGACAACAACAAAAAGACGAAAGCTACTGGTCTAGTAAAACCACAAAAGGAATTCTAAAACTCCTGAAGGTCCATTAAAGTAATTTTCCTACACATTCACTTCCCGTGGATTCGATAACCTAGGTCTACTATGGAAAGAGAGCTATACTACATCCGTAATCCGGATCGAAGGTATCAACCCTTTTTCTGGCACCGTTGTCGGGGAAGCAATAGCTACCCTAGTGAGGTTATTAGGAACCTTGCTAGTTTTAGTTCTTGTTTTTAATTTTGTAAGTTTGCTTTCAGTCTTTATTTGATAAACCAAAAAAATTAGTTAGTCTTTAAATGCTTTCTTTTACTGTTATAATTTTTAATCTAAGAAAACCCAAAAACATAGGAAGTATGGCTAAAAATAAGCTTGGGGAATTTGCTACTCCCAATTATGATTATTTGCGCACTCCTATTACTCCACCAGCAATCGCTGCTGATGATTATGAAATTAAGCCCCATTACTTATGTTTGGTCCAATAGAATCAATTTGGAGGCTCTGCTATTGAAGTCACAGGTATGCACTTAAATACTTTTACTGAAATATGTGATATGATGCGTATAAAAGATGTTGACCCTGATGCGGTCAAATTGCGTCTATTTCCTTTCTCTCTAAGAGGAAGAGCCAAAGAATGGTTGCTATATTTTCCTAAAAATGCTATTACATCATGGGTGGGATGTACTTCTTTATTTATGACTAAAATTTTCCCACCTACAAAGACTATGCAACTTCGATCTAATATTATTGCTTTAGAGAGGAATAGCGTGAGCCACTAGCGCTTGCATGAGAGAGGATGAAAGAATGGCTAAGAAACTGTCCTAGTCATGGGTTGTAAGATTGGTTAATCCTCCATTTATTTTATAATACTCTTAATCCTGTGTGTAAATATATGCTTGATACTGCAGCTGGAGGAACATTTATGGGTAAACATATTATCGAATCAAAGCACCTGCTAGACAATGTGCAAGACAACCATGCCCAATGGCATGTTGAAAGATCAAAGATGAAGAAGGTGAACTCTGTCTCACCACAAGAGAATGAAGATCTCAATGCTAAGTCGGATGAGCTCATACTAGCCATAAAAGGTAAGGAGACTCAGGTAAGATCCACCCCTGAAACAAACATAGAAGAAATAGAGTTCGTAGCTCGTAATGATTACAACCCTGCTTGGAAGAAGAGTTACAATCCTAACTTTCAGAAACATTATGCTAGTCCTACAAGTAACTCTAATAATAATATTGGAACCCGTAATGGTAGTCTCCAAGAAATGCTTAAATCTTTCATAGACTCACAAAATGAACAACATAATATTCTAGTCAAAATTACGGAGAACCATGATGATATGCTTGGTAAATTATCTAACCAAGCTGTAAGTTTGAGAAATGATTTGCAGGCCCTCCAAGAAAGAACAAGGATCGTTGAAGCATAACTAGGTAAGATAACTGAGAGTCAAACTCTCATTCTAGCTAAATTTGTAGGTAAAGCTAAGCCCAATCCTATTGAAGAACACAAAATGATGAGGATGAAAAGGGGGGATCTTGAAGAACTTGATTATAGTAATGCCCCTTACCAAGCTACACCATCGAAGATCTCGTAAAAAGGATAAACGTCAGAATTCTGGTAAGTGAAGGTAATGATGAAGCCATGTATCAAATATTTGTAGATCAAGTAGCAATTGAGGTACGCGAGCTTGAAGAAGAATACAAGAAAATCGCTGAAAAGTTACCTATTAAACTAGATGACATATTTGAGCCTACTATTAAGATAAAAATTGCAACAAATGAGATAGCTGCACCTTGTGATCTAGGTGCAAGCGTCTCAAAAATTCCAAAGAGTCTCTTTAACAAGTTAAATCTTGGCTCCTTTGAAATTACTGAATTAAAATTGCATCTAGCGGATTCTACCTCCAAACAAGCTATAGGGATTAAGGAGAACACTTTAGTTTACATCAAAGGCTGTCCTGCTCTAATTGACTTCGTTATTATTGACATGCCTGAAGATATTGCTGCTCCTATAATACTAGGCCGTCGTTTCTTAAGAACTATAAAAGCTCTAATTAACCTTCATGAAGGGAACGTTAAGTTGTAGTTTCCTTCGCGAGATCCTTTTGCTATGCACTTCCCCAGGAAGAAGAAAGCCAAAGATGACGAGAAGAAGGCCATCACTTTGAAGGACAATTACTTTAGAGTGGGTGTTCCACTCATCTGGCCCAAGTGAGTATCATCAAGGTCAAGCTATTGACCATAAAAGAGCGCTCCATGGGAGACAACTCATGTTAAATTAAGTTTTGAGTTAAGTTTTTATTTTTAATTTTAGTTCATGTTTAATAAAGAGTGCTAGAAAACTCTATTTGAGGAGAAGAAATTCGGTAGTACTGGAAATTTTGCTTTATTCATGCTATTGTTGGTTGACAATATTTACTGTCAATTTTCTATCAAAAACAAGGTATATCGCTAATTTACAGGAAAATAAATAGTTTACGAAGAAACAATTTTTTTGATACACACAGAGAGATTAACGACCAACTATACGGCGGGAATAAAAATTATGGCGTATAGTTCTGGTCATATAGTTATCTTTACCATCGAATTTTTTTCTGCAATATATACTGAGAGTTTAACGACCAACTATATAGCGGGAATAAAAATTCCGGCCGTATGGTTCCGGTTGTATAGATATCAGTACCTCCGTACAATTTATTTTCATATATACTGAGAGTTTAACGACCAACTATACGTCGGGAATAAAAATTACTGCCGTATAGTTCCGGTCGTATAGATATCGATGCCTTTTCAAATTTTCGTTCGCAGGGACAGATAGTTTAACGACCAACTATAGGCCAGAACATTTTGTTCCGCCCATATAGTTGTGTCTGTATAGCTGCGCCGCCAGGAGGAAACCAAAATATTTTGACAGAACGCCAACTATACGGTGGGAACGCATGTTCCGCCCGTATAGTTGCGCCCGACCACAAAATCGCACGGGAAGGTACTCCCAACTCCAAAACTTCAATCATTTTTCTTTCTTCTACCTCCAAACTCTCTCAAATCCTCAAGGATCTCCATATCTACTCAATTTCGTTCGATTTCCTCGCGCACAAGTGATCTACGGTATGTTTCTCCTCCGATCCTCCAATTACTTTTTGCAAATTCATCTTTGATCTATTGTCATTGTAAATCTAGGGTGAGACCTACTATGAACAAATTGCCATGATTTTCTTTCTTAGATTATTATCTTGAGGAGATTCTTTAGTGTGCTTAGATGAGGAATATAATATACTTACTGTTGTTGGATCAAAAAGTTTTATTTTTTTCCTTTCTTCAATGTTTTAGATGATGAGCACAAGTAGCCAAACTCGTGCTCGTGCCACCGCTGGCACTTCTCGGGCTATCACCCACGAACGCATGGGGATACGGTTCAGGGATGAGGCCTATCGTAACACTTCAACAAGATCAAGAACCACGAAGTGAAGGCTACCAAGTGGGCTTGCCCCATTATATTGAACCAACTCAGTATTTCTGATGACTTTAATTTACTTTGCAATAGAGCTGTCCTACAAAACTTTGTGTACAATGATGTACCTACTTATCGCCGCTTAACCATTGAATTCCTAAGTTTGTTGCAAAGCACAGTTAAATAATGGCAAGGAGAGGATACTATTTCTTTCCATCTGATGAACAACAACTACACTTTAACATTAGATGAATGGTTCACATGTTTTAATTTGCCAAACAATGATGTGCATGCTTTACGCGCATCCTTTACTGGCTTAAATCCTCCCCCCGATCAATACTATAATGGAATGATCTTCACTAGTAGAGTGAACAATAGAAAGAATATTCAACATCCTGCAATTCACTATTTGTTCTATGTTATTTCTAACACCTTGCAGGCACGTAATGAGTTCACGAGACTCAATGAGGAGGACATCCTAGTCCTCGCAAAGGCTTCTTACATCAACTGCAACCTGTCACTCAACTTGGGTGTCATCCTTGTGTGCTACCTGGAGAACCAAGCCTCCCAAAGCCAAGGGCTAATCACAGGAGGAGGCGTCATCACCGTGCTTGCCACTTCCCTAGACATCGATCTAGGTGAGTTGCAACCTGTACTAGGTGAGACACGTGTTGGTTTCTCCACCTTGAGGGCCTTTGGAATGCTCACTAGGAGAGGTGGTGTTTATTACCTGCATATTGCTGGAGCTGGGCGTATCTACCCCGCTCCTTTGCCTAATGGTCTTTTCTCTATCGAGGAAGTATGTTTGCTATATGATTCGCAGGTTGAGCAACACCAACCCGAGGAAGAGATTCCTGAAGAGGATGAGGACCAAGCCGAGGAGCAAGATGTTCCTTATCAAGAGGAGCAGCCACAAACCTGGTTCGCCACATACCAAGATTTCCAATGACTTGCAGGGATTATGGAGAGGATGCACAACCTCTCGTTGAACCTCCAATAATCAACAAGTAACCTCTCAACTCAATTTGCAAACTAGAGTAATGACTTTTTCCCGCCACCACAATGATTTGAAGGGCTTGCAAAAGCCTAAACTTGGGGAAGTTACTCATGTATCTTTATTTGGTGTTTATTTAATTTTATTTATTTCGAGGTTGTGTTTTTATTTGAGTTTATAAGAACTTGTCCTGGTTTCCCCAACACTTTATCTTTAGTTCTTTCTATTTTGCTTTTAAAAATTTCTAGTCGAGCTCTGCCGCCAATTTTCTATTCTTTAAATTCCCTCTCTTGAAAATCACAAAAAGATTTCTCCATTTTTCCTTGTTTTCCCTCTTTCTTTTCTTTTCGCCTCGAGGTCTTCATATACTTGCAGGAGAGTGATTGACTTCAAGTTTCCAAGAAACAAATAAAAAGGAAGAGAGAAGTGGAACCAAACATGAGAGGTATTCCTTATGACTCCCCACTTTTGAAGTTTGAGAAACCCATGCTACTTAGTAGTAAATGTTGAGAGATTATATTGGTGGAGTGAGTCTTTGTATCATTGTAAGATTGTCATTTGCATGGGGATTTAATTGGGCTCATTTTGTTCCAGCTCTCGTAATTAACGAAGTCTTGCCTAAAAATTGCTAATCAATTGTAATAAGAGAAAGTCTCACAACTGAAGGCTTGGGTGTTGTAGTGCTTAGTCTTGAAGGTTTATTTCTAGAGACACTCGACACAACTGAAAATGTTGATTGACTTGATAGCTCTCTTTGAAAGGATTTTTTCGATTAAATTAATGTTTAGCGGTTTTTGTGAGAATGCCAAAGTTTGACTTGTTAATCATAAGAATGATATAGCCTTATGCGTGTCAAACTTCATGGGATGCCAACAACTCCACTTGCCTAAAAATGATCTTCATGGAGGGAACTCCTAGATTTCGACTATGAGTGGATTAAACACTTGTAGCAGCAATGCTATAGTGGGTAAGATTCTTGGCACTCCCGGGTAGCTGTAATCATGATGGAATCACTCCTTGGGCTATTATGAGTAATCATTATGCAAAAGGAACAAAAACCTTAGTGATGCCACGAGTGTCCATCACAGCCTGATAAAATAATAAAAGTCTTTGGCATGCTCTCAATTACTTAAAAACTGAAATTCTTGAAGGACAATGAATAGATAAGTAGTGCTTGCAAAGTCTTGATTCATTGATGTAGGAGAATTGAGACACTCTAGTATATATTCTTTTCATGAAAACTCTCACACTCTTAATTTACATGACTATACTGTACTATGGAAAGGAAAGCCTATGAGTTGATTACTTGACATGGAATAAACTTTACTCATTTGGATCATCCATGTTTACAATAATTTTTCTACGCTATAAGGATGCATGAATCCCACATGATATGCTTGCCTTTACTCTATCTATGCTGAAGTTTTTCAGATTTATGAAGTGGAGGAAATATGAGACTACTAATCATGAGTAAGATCACCATCTCGTTATTTTGGTTTAAATGCTGAGTTCCTTTTTGATTTTGGTTTTCTTGTTCGGGGAGATCAAGTTTAAGGTTGGGGAGGTTGATTGCTCTAAAATATAGCCATCTACGTCCACATTTAAAATGGATATTCATCAGATTTTTGACAAAATATCTCTCTAAACCCTGCCACTAATGCTAATATTCAGAGGGGTATGCAATCCTTTCCTTTTGTATTTTTCCTGCACAGATAATGTCGTTTAATGGAGGGAATCACTACATTAAAGTCAAAGATATGAGATTTCCAACAACCAGAAGAAACCAGGAGCCGAACAGCGGAGGCAGACGCTGTAATGACCAACTATACGACCGGAGCAAAAATTCCGACCATATAGCTTCGGTCGTATAGTTGGCGCCACCACCGTTAGGTCAAACAGAACAACTTTCATGAAGGGACCCCTATATAAAGAAGCCTCGGGCGACCAGAAAAGCGAGCCCCGAAGAAGCCAGACCTTGCCAAAAAGTCTCTGCCACAGATCTCTAGCCGCCTCCAGAGCTCCAAACCCTTCTCCATCTCCACAACCATATTCCACCACTTGTAATAGTAGATCTGTTCTCCGATTGACGACATTGTAAGACTATTGCTATCAATCTTCTGATTTTCATTGCAATGTTTGTGATTGTTGATATCATATCTGTGTGTGAGTAATTCTACTTGGGCTAAGAGCTTCGGCCTAGCCATGTAGCAATTATGCATGTGATTTATCATAGATGGGATTGTGCATTAGTTTGTATGACATGATGATTATTGTATCCTCTCTTGCCTCAATCCAAGGACTTGTCAGGTACCCAAGACCCCGAGGGTTGATCTAGGTATAGGGAGTATGAGTGATGACTGATCTGCAGGTTGGGAACCCCAATGATAGAAGGGGTAGTACGACTGTATGTGAGGGATTTGCTTGGGATTAACGGTGGCATCACTATGCATATCATTAGTTATCTTTCTTCTATGAATGTGACTACTAGGTTATTGCTATAAGAGGTTGCGGAGGCAATAGAAATTATGGATGCACTGCCCACATATAATTTATCTTTCTCTAACCAGTACACGCATACTTTATTTCTATCTTTTATTTCCATCAGATTTTTTGCACAGCTACAGGTGAAACAGAACTCCCTAGGCCCTTTCTCTCCATCATCGACAATAACAAAAAGACGCAAGCTACTGGTCTGATAAAAACACAAAAGGAATGCTAAAACTCCCGAAGGTCCATTCAAGTAACTTGACTACGCATTCGCTTCCCATGGATTCGATAACCTAGGTCTACTATGGAAAAGAGCTATATTACATCCATAATCCGGATCAAAGGTATCAAGCACGAACAACTACACTAGCACCAAGGGCACGAGTCTCTACAATAGGTTAACCATCGAGCATAACAATGTCTGTTGGACTGGATAACACTGTTGCCTGACTACACAGCCAGGAAATTCATTTCGCTCCTCCGAAAATGACATACTAGTACGTGTCTTATCTTTTCTTATTTTAGCTTCATTTGTTGGTAGCATCTAATTAGTTACAATTAATCAAAAAATGCTTTTTTTGAAGTAATTAAGTATGAGAAGAATGTGGCTCACAATGCCACCACCTAATTTTCTACAAAAGCAGGCCATGTTTCATTGATAATTCCCAACTATTAGATTTTTATCTAACATCATACAATTAGATGATATTGTGTATGTTTTTGAAAAGTAGGTAAACTTGAAGAGCAAGTGCACGACAACTTGATGAAGCAATTCCATAGAAAAACCCAAGTAGCCACTCTATGCTTCTAATTTTTGAAAGATTCAACTTCTAGGTGTGAATTTTCACGATGAAAATTTTGACCCTATCTTTGGAAAAAATAAAAGATGGAAAACTTGCGCATGAAGCCCTTTTGTGTGTGTATTAGTTTCCATGAAAAATGCTAACCTTGAAATTTGAAAACTTGGAAGTCTATGGATGATACAATACTAGAGGGTGATCATACTTCCTTTGATGTCGTGGAAATTTTGTTGGATTTGACATCAACAATCCATTTTTGGCGGCATTGTAGTAGCAATTTTCAAATGATCAATTATTTCTAGTTATCCGAAAGACCGTCATTCGCAGTAGGTGGACAAGGTATAGTACTCCTTAACTCGTCGCATCGCTTTTGATGCACTTCATCAAGATATGGACAACATTTTGTATATATTTATACTACTCCCTCCTTCATCAAGATATTAGGCTTACTAAAAAATTAGAAAACCTCAAGAGTTTATTTGGTACCTAATACTTGAGAATTTTGGTAACATGGTCTAGATAAATGATGGAGAAGATTCTTGAATGATGGAGAAGTGTGTTTTGAGGTTTGTGTGTAGTGCTAAACATACTTTTAAAAACCGGACCGGTGAATGAACCAGTGAAGCAACTTGTTCATTAGTTTAGTGGTCAAACCACTAGTTCATCTAGTTCGATGGCTACAAAAAAGCTATTATTAATTAAAATTTAATCAAATTTAGGAACAAAAGGACCATAAATGGTAGGGTATATTTCAATATTTATTCACAAAAGATGGCGATCCGAAATGCTATTGAGCCTCATATATATGTGGTGTTGTTTCTACATAGGATAAGGTTGTGAGTTCGATTCTTTTTGTAGCATACTATTTTTTTTGCTGTTTGGACCAATGCCTCTTAAAAAATGTGAGGTCGTGGACCCAGGGTTTTTCTGGCCGGACCACTAAACCACTCCGGTTTTTAAAGCTATGGTGCTAAATACTATCAGTAGAATCTCTAGATGCTGGAATGGAAAAGAAGATCCAACGGTTGGCGATGTTGGGATTTCCAAGATTTGATCCAACAATCAAAGCTCAAAGTTATTCTTACATTATATAGTGGTAAGATGATAAGGCCAAGTGCAATTTACAACAAGGTATAAAAGATAAGAACAAATTACAATCCTGTTTTAGCAAAATGTAGAAAGGACCCTAGGTCAATGAACTGGAATGCAATCTGGTCCCTCAATTCTTCTTTGATAACTTTGCCGCGGCATAATCATGGACAAAACACTTGTGATGCGGTGGTTGACAAAAGATTGAACTTCAATTGAACTTAGGTCAAATTAATTTGTAGTATAACTAAGTGACAAATTTCTATAAAAAATTTGCAAAAGACCTTTGAAGGTACTAACCTAGAGTCAATATATCGAGAACAAATGAGGGTCTTGAAAGATTCAACTTCTTTCTAAGAATATACATGACATCTAGGTTGACCCCGTTTAGGAAACAATCAAAGAATAGAAAGAAAAATTGAAAAAATCAAAGACTTAGCGTCCTTTCGCGTGTATAACATGCCATAAAAATGATAAGTATGGCTTTTCACAGCTTCTGTAAAATATGGTTCACAAAATTGTCCTACCCTATATGAACAGTTTTCAAGCCGAGCAACAAACATCATGGCCATATCCACATCATAATTTACAATTTTCCCATATTTGGTAGACAAATTTTCTTTTCCAAAGATTTTTTATATGATGATCAAACATGGCACCTACTTTTATGTGAGATGTTACAAATCATGTCCATCAGGCAACAACCAGTATGAGTATTTGTGGAAGTACTCTTTCATATCTTTCCTCCCATTTGTAGTACTAGTAAAAAATTATATAGATATGTAGTAGCATTTCTAGTACCGTAGTAAATCGATTTGCTTAGAATACACCTAAAATAAATGGCTTAATTTGACTAGATATATTATGGGAACCTCCTTTATTTTGAGATGGAGTGACTAGTACTTTAAAAAACTATATTACGAGTAGGAAGAAAAGTAGGACCGTTGCCTAAGGACTAAGGTGGTTTTCGGGGACACCGCAAAAGCAGGCAAGAGGAGTATGAAGGTGGTGCGATGCTAGAGTATGTTGGGTCCTTGACACGAGGTACAAGGTATTTATGGACCTGGATTAGGTACACCATATAGTGTTTTTCTCTCTCATTCGCTGCCTCTCAGCATCCATCCTCTATCCTCTCTCCTCTGCAGCCCCGTGTGCACCGGCAAGCTGATCTCTCCCTTGTCCACAGCATGCCAGAGTGTATGGCCCCGGCTGCTCGATTGAGAAGGAGCTGCATTTGAGTGCCAGAGTTAGGACAACCACTATGTGTGAAAAACCAAACTATAAGCCAAAAAGTACACCTTAAGAGCTATCCATATGCATATTGGAGGTTCTCCACAAGACAAAAATCTTAAGGGTAACCCATAAGCTTATGGGTGGTCGACGAGCACTAAATAATAATATCTAGTCCACATAGCAATATAAAAATAATTTCAGTCACAATAATGTGTGTTGTCAACTCTTACATGTGGGTCCTAGCTTATGGATAAGTTTGTCTACATACATTGTGGTGAAATCAATTAGCTTATGGTGTATTATGTGGGATCCAACTTATCGACAAGTTTTTCCATATACATAGGTGATGCCCTTAGCACGGAAACTTTGCCGAGCAACGGAGCTCATTTGCTAAACCAGTTTAAACTCGGAAACAAAGCCGGCTTCCAGTATCAACAATTCACTACTCGGAAAATACCCGCATCCGGCAATCAGACAAATAACCAAAGTATAAACTAGAAATTTTAGATTTATACCCGAAGGTAGCAATTTTAGAATCGGAAATCTAAACCAGAACAAACATGAGCATCAAGTACTTTTAAGTATTCTGGGATTTTCGACTTGTGACATGATCATTCGGAAATAATATGGTAAAAACATCTTAGGAAAAACTTGAGGCAAACAAAACGTTTATTTCTCACAGAACATGTACACATATATGATTACAAAGAAGGATAAACTAAGAATAAAAGGGACGTAGCTGAGAAATATTCCATGGTCTGTCTAACTCACCCGGATTTGTACTGCATCCAACTCCCTTTCTCTTCTTAGTAGCATGTCTTTCTTTGACTGGCCGCATATCAGTTAGGTAGTATGAACCATTGTGCAATACTCAACTAACTAAAAATGGTCCTTCCCATACTGGGGAAAGTTTGTGCTTTGTTTGCTGCACAAGCCGGAGAACCAAATTGCCCTTATTGAAAGAACGGTTTTTGACCCTCTGGCTATGATACTTGCGGAACTTCTGCTGAGAGGCTATTGATCTCAGTTCACCAACGACGTGAACTTCTTCAACTAAGTCGAGATCATTTTGTCGAGAAATCTCAGCATCCTCTTTGATATACGCATCCACTCTAGGAGAAGTATGAATCAGATCACTAGAAAGAACTGCTTCTGCGCCATATACCAAGAAGAAAGGTGTATATCCAGTTGACCTGTTCGGAGTTGTTCGTAAACTCCATATTACAGAAGGTAATTCCTCTGCCCAAGCCCCCACAACACTTTGTAGTGGTGCTTCGAGTCTCGGTTTTAGGCCTTGTAGGATTAAACCATTTGCTCTCTCAACTTGTCCATTAGTTTGTGGATGTGCAACTGACGCAATGTCAAGCCGGATATTTTGTTCGGTGCAGAACTCGGCAAGTTCTCCCATAGAGAAATTACTCCTGTTGTCCGTGATAATACTATGCGGATAACCATACCGGATTATAACATCCTCGATAAATCTTTTGGCTGTTGGTCCATCACAACTAGTGACAGGTTTAGCCTCAATCCATTTGGTGAATTTAGCCACCATCACTAAGAGGTGAGTAAATCCACTTGGAGCCCGTTTGAACGGTCCTAGCATGTCAAGCCCCCCAGACCGCAAAAGGCCATGTTATAGGTATTGTTCACAACTGATCAGCCGGAAAATGAGCTTGTTTAGCGTAATTTTGGTAGCCCTTGCACATATTGACCAACCGTTTAGTGTTCGCCTTGGCTGTAAGCCAGAAAAAACCATGCCGGAAAGCTTTTGCCACTAGAGATTTGGCTGCAGCATGGTGACCACACTCGCCTTCGTGGATTTCTTTTAAGATTTCCACTCCTTCTTCTGGAGATACGCAGCGCTGAAAGACCCCAGACACACTCCGCTTATAGAGCTCACCACTAACTACAGTATAGGCTTTTGCTCGTTGGACGATCTGCCGGCTCAGAACTTCGTCTTCGGGTAATTTTCCATCTACCAAATAGTCAAGGTAGGGTTGAGTCCAGCTGGGAATTACAGCCAGAACTACTGTTAAAGGTGAGTCGGATTTGGTCGGATATTCCTCGTCCACTCCCTTTATTGAGGGAACTTTGAGGTGCTCTAAAAAAGCGCCATCCGGGACATCTTTCCGTGCAGAGCCTATCCGAGATAATGCATCTGCGTCCTCATTTTCTGCTCGAGGGATGTGTTGCACCTCAAACCCTTCGAATGATTTAGATAGATCATCCACGACAGCTTTATATGCTGTCATGTGCTTATTTGCATTACAAATATTCGACACTTGCTGAGCAACAAGATCCGAATCCCCGTAACACATCAAACGTCGGATGCCGATATCCTTAGCAATCCGGATTCCATGTAGCAGTGCTTCATACTCGGCAATATTATTTGTTGCTATGAAGTGGATCTGCAACACGTATAAAAGTTTATCTCCTTGGGGTGATTTGAGCACCACGCCATCCCCGAGCCCCCGCGAGCCTTAGACCCATCAAAATATAGGGTCCAGTATTGCGACTCAGGGAGGGTCATATTCTCCTTTGTCTCTGTCCAATCAGCAACAAAGTCAGCAAGGATTTGGGATTTGATTGCTGTCCGAGTTTTATACTCAATATCAAAAGTTGAAAGCTCTATGCCCCATTTTGCGACACGTCCTGTAGCTTCGCTGTTATTGATTATATCTCTCATGGGAGTTGTGCTCACCATTGTAATTGGATGTTCCTGAAAATAATGTCGTAACTTACGGGATGCAAAAAATAGACCATAAGCCAGTTTTTGATAGTGCGGATAACGCTGCTTCGATTCAGTTAGGACTTCGCTGAGATAGTAAGTAGGACGCTACACCAGGTGTTCCTGATTTTCCTCTAGTCTCTCCACCACCATGACGGCACTGATGACCCTGTTTGTCACAGCGAGATAAAGCAACATCGGTTCCCTTGGTTCCGGTGCTGCAAGGATAGGAGCTGACCATAGTACTTCTTTCAGGTCTTGTAATGCAGCTTCAGCTTCATCAGTCCATACGAATTTCTTGGCCTTTTTCAGGAGCTTTTAAAGTGGTGCGGATCTTTCTCCGAGCTGGCTTACAAACCGACTGACTGCATCAATGCAACCAGTGAGTCTTTGAACGTCCTTCAGGCGAGTTGGCTTGGAAATATTGAGTATAGCCTTAATCTTGTCTTGGTTCACCTCTATACCTCTCTGAGACACGATGAAACCTAACAATTTTCCGTCTAGGATTCCAAAGAAGCACTTCTTCGGATTGAGCATTATGTTGTATTTTCGCAGATTGGCGAACGTTTCCTCCAAGTCGGAAATTAATGTTTCCTTCTTTTTGGATATCACCGCAATATCATCCACATATGCATGTACATTGCGTCTGATATGATCATGGAGGCAACGCTGCATAGTGTGTTGGTACGTAGCTCCTGTGTTCTTCAGCCCAAAGGGCATCGTAACAAAAAAAGAAGGTTCTGAAGGGGGTTATGAATGAAGTTTTGATTTTATCCGATTCCTTCATCCGGATTTGGTGATAACCGGAATATGCGTCGAGAAAACAGAGGAGTTCCGAGCCTGCCGTAGAATCGATAACTTGATCAATTCTAGGCAGAGCGAACGGATCTTTGGGACAAGATGAGGTCTACGCACTTCTATTCTTATAGACAATGGTTGGGTCTCCAAGTGCAGAGGTTTGTAGAACAACAGCAAGTTTTCCCTTAAGTGGATCACCCAAGGTTTATCGAACTCAGGGAGGAAGTGGTCAAAGGTATCCCCTCTCAAGCAACCCTGCAATCAAGATACAAGAAGTCTCTTGTGTCCCCAACACACCCAATACACTTGTCAGGTGTATAGGTGCACTAGTTCGGCGAAGAGATAGTGAAATACAAGTGGTAACGGTGATAGAGGATAACTTGATGGCATGGAAAATACTAAAGTAAAACTGAAATAAAGATAGAAGCAAGCAAACACGTAACAGATCTAATAGCAAACGATGTTTCAATGCTTAGAAACAAGGCCTATGGATCATACTTTCGCTAGTGAACACTCTCATATAAATATATTCTTCTTTATGATACTACTCTTAACTACTCTCCGGTTGAACACTCTAATCGATGGTAGGGCTATAACAGCACACCTCAAAGTCCATCTTTCCCATCTATAAAACCCCACACTGTCAACTTGAGTACTAGATGAGTCCAACAAACACCACAATTTCATAAAGAAATCCAACTCCAAATATAACTCATAACAAGTATTTGTAATCTCTAGCCTAATTGCCACCATGGTGAGCACGCTGTCACTTTCACACACATGGGGAGAGCAAAGATTCATTAAAGCACTTGAGTAGCAAGGTAGATCTACTTGATTACAAGGATCATGATCACAATATGATCATGCATAGAGAGAGATGAACACATAGCTACCGGTAGAACCCTTAGCCTCGAGAGAGATCTACTCCCTCCTCATCATGGGAATCAGCAATGGTGATGGAGATGGTGGTGGAGACCGATGGCTCCGGGGGCACTTCCCCGTCCCGGCAGGGTGCCGAAATAGAGACTTTCTGTCCCCCGAATCTCCCCTTCGGTGGCGGCGGCGCTGTGGAACTTTTCGTGGCTGGAGGCTTGACTCTTTAGGTTTTATGCCTCGGGAGGCTTCTTATAGGCCAGAGGGCAAGATCGGTGGGCGGCCAAGGGGCCCACACCATGCCCTGGTGCGGCCTGGGGGGACTCGCGCCATGGGGTGGTGTGGCCACCCTGTGGCCCCTCGCTGTCTCGTATTCTGGCTCCGTGAGTCTCCGGGAAAAATAGGTATATTGGCTTTTGTCCCGTCCAATTCCGAGAATATTCTGACTTTCTAGAACCAGAAATAGCAGAAAACATGCAACTGGCACTGTGGCTCTTGTTAATAGGTTAGTCCAAGAAATCATATGAAAAGTACTCCAAAGTGTGGACAAAACACAAGAAAGTAGATAAAACCAAGCATGGAACATCAAAAATTATAGATACATTTGCAATGTATCACAAGCTTAGTTCAAGGCAGTATAATCAACACACATCCATAAATCAGTGGTGAAGTTTTTAGGGACCATTACAGGATTGGCCGACCACTCAGTGTGGATGACCTCTTCTATGAATCCAGCTAACTTGAGCCGTGCTAGTTCCTTAGCTATTGTCTTACGCTTTTCATCACCAAAACATCATAAGGACTGTTTGACGGGTTTAGCGTTCGGGTTTACATTTAGAGAGTGCTCAACAAGTTCCCTAGGTACCCCGGTCATGTCAAATGGCTGCCATGCGAAGATGTCTTGATTTGCTTGGAGGAACTTGACGAGCGCGCTTTCCTATGAGCTATCTAGGCCTACGCCTATCTGGGTCACCTCGGAGGGGTCATCATCCTTGAATGGCGTTTTCTTCGTCTCTTCTGATGCCTTGAACTCTGGATTCTGCTTTGTCACCTCCTTCTTCCTTGCAGGCATCTCGGACGGATCTATGCTCTTCTTGATCTCCTGGTACTCCTGGGCGTGCAGGACGACTTTAGCAAAGGCGGCATTTCTATCCTGGCACTCTCGTGCCTTCTTCGGATCTCCCCTGATGGTGATCACGCTGTTGGGACCTGGAATTTTCATCATATTGTAAATGTAACACAGACGAGCCATAAAAGCCCAATAAGCCGGACGCCCAAATATAGCGTGGTAGGCGCTCTTGACCAGGACCACTTCGAAGGAAAGTGCTTCCTTCCGGTAGTTCTTTGGAGTTCCAAAGGTAACATCCAAAGTGATTTCTCCAAGGGAATTTGCCTATCTTCCTAGGACAACTCCGTGAAAGTTCACACAAGTGTAATTCAGCTGGGTCTCCGAGATCTTCATCTGGCGTAGCGTTTTTCCATACAGAATATTAATGCTGCTGCCGCCATCCATGAGAGTCTTGGAGAAACCATAGCTATCAATAAGTGGATTGATGACTAAGGCGTACTTTACTCGCATGTGTAACTTAGGCGGATGATCAGTGCGGTCAAAGGTGATTGCCACTTCCGACAAATCCAGGAATTGAGGGACAACCGGAACTATTGCATTGAGCTCATGTAGAACTGCCTTCTTGACCTTTGCTGGTTGAGATCCGAGGAAGGTGACGTAAGTGTCTTTCTTGGTCGGAAATTTTTTCTTCCCTTCCGGTTTGGGATTTGAAGCATCCACTTCCTCCATGTCGGAATCTTCCTTGGTCTCTTTGTCTTTCTCGGGATTCTTCTTTCACTTTTTTGGCTTAGCGCTGTAGCCAGTGGTATCATCTCTCTTAATGTCGTCATTAAAAAGACACTCGGCGTTTGTGTGAGACGATCCCCATTATCGTCTAGGTGATGCACACATGGGTTATTGGCAATGTCGGCCCAAGAGTAGGTTTTGCCAGGTTGCTGGTCTCCTCTATCTTGAACTCTTGACGTCCCCCGACCGCGTCCGCGGCCACCGCCACGTCCTCCTTGTCCCCAAGACCCGAAAGTAGCAGTAACCACTGCCATTTCCATGTTGGCATTTTCTTCCGAGGTATTCTTGCGCTTTTGAGCTTGTTGCTTTGGTTGTTTTGCAGACCATGGCACAGCCAGGGCGTTCATTAATCCCTCTGCGTCATCGTCAGCGTCTGCATACTTGCTCGCTGTTTCTATCGTCTCTCCCAAATCAGTGACCTTGTCAAACTTCAAGCGATGACGCAATAAACCAATTGGGAGACCTGGAATGAAAGCTTCAATCATAGTTTGGTCATTTACTCCTTCACAGGAGTTCTTGGTGTCGATCCATCGCCCGAGATAATCTCAGCAAGTTTCTCCAGATTTCTGGGTGCAACGCTGTAGGTCTCCTACCGTACAGGGCCTCCGGTATGTGCCTTCGAAATTATGAAAGAAGCACTTTGCATGTCATACCAGTTGTGGATGGTGTTCTCTGGAAGTTCATTGAGCCATGATCGCCCCGTCTTCCGCAACATGAGTGGGAGGTAACGGGTTGCGACCAGGCTATTTCCGCCTTTGGCAATACAGCAAGCTTGGAAGAAATCCTGGAGCCATGTATCTGGCCGAGCTATACCGTCGTCGGCTTGAATGTGTCTTGAGATTGCAAATCCTTCTGAGAATTTTGTAGCTCTTATGCATGGTCCGAAGCACTTTGGGCCCATGTATATATCATCATTTTCGTAGCGGGTGATGGCTACTTGGCGGAGAGGGTGGGGAAGCTGGGTTATTTCCGGCTGATCGCCGTCCTTCGTCCGGAGAGACATTATTCCGGTTCTAGGGAGGATCTTCATTATGACGAGCCCCCTGCCGGCTTGACTCGGCATGGTGTCCGTCGTTCCTTCACCTGTCAATCAGACGGCTTGCATATCTAGGAGGTGGCATTCTTTGTCGGTCCTCCTCCCGGGGTTTCTCTTTATCCTCTTCACTACGATCCTTCGACTCTCGTCGGGGAGAATTTTTTGGATTCAGTGCAGCAACTGCCTCTTGCTCTGCAGCTGGGGTAACGTTACACCAGTCACATGCAGCTTTGTGGTGCTGTCCTGAAGATCCGGTTCTTGAGTAGTTGTCTTCCCGACGGTCGGAACGATGATGCTGTTCCGGAACACGTTGGGGTCTTACGTCAGCCCAGGCCGGATCTGTGCGACATTGGTCAGAATGGGAGACTAGTTTTTGGCTTCCGGATAGGGCGACGTTTTGTTATTCTAGACCCTTGTTGAGTAGTTTAATGCCCAATCGGATCTGCTATGGGCCTGGATTAGCAGATAGAATTTCTTGAGCCGCAACGGTGTTTTGCACTGGTGTTGGGTACACCCAATCCCCGTTGTTGTCGCGTCGAGGCATCCCATGTTCTCCTCCAAAGAGGACTTTGTCAATCTGCGGGAATTGGTCGTCATGAGTATGACGTTTCCTGGTCTTCTGATGTTACCTAGAGTTGTACTTCTCCGCAGTTGCCATGCGTTTCTTTTCTTCCTCAAGGTTTTTGGCCCTTTCATCCAGCTCTTCAGCAGTAAGTTCTGCAGCTATAGGAATAGGTGTGGTTAATGCAGCATCGATGAGTTTACGCGCACCTTTAGTGATCATGCGTCCGTCCACCGACTCTTCTTTGGGCTCGTCTGGGATAAGTGCTCCATCCGTGTCTTCCTCATATTCCTTGGCAATCACCTCTTCTGCCGGAGGGTCTTTTGCCGAGGTCTTGTTCTTCTTGTTCTTCTTATTTGCCATCTTGATAGCGCCGGTAGCAAATACAACTTTGGGTCCATTTCCTAGAGTCAAGCTCTGATCGGTACTTTTGGACATCTGGATTTCGGGATTATCTCCGATTTCCATGTCATCCTGCACTTTGGGAGAGTTTTCCTCGGATCCTTCATCCATGGCTTCTTCTTCCTCTGCAGCTTTGGAGTTATACTCCTCTTCATACTCCGCGGAGAACTTTCAGAAATCCACCGATGCCATTGAGTCATCTGAGGATGCGGGTAAGTCGGTGTTTGTTCCGATCGCCTCCAGCACTGAGGCGGTGTTTTCTCCAGCATCGGCAGAGCCGGATCCGGATACAACGTATCCGACAAAGTGTGACGTGTGGGTCCTGAGGTAGTTGCAGCTTTCCTCATGGGGTTCCTCAAAGATCCTAATGGTTTCGAGAACCTCATCCACACTTGCGTCTTGCAGTATCATACGCCTCAACGTATGCCTCGGGAACGGTTAATCTGTTCCGGCGTTGGCAGAGCCGGAAGCATGGTTGTTACTGTGCTCCTCCTCAATTTCGACCTCAGCAGATAGATTGATCTGGGATTTGACCTCACCCGGGAGATCCACTCCAGATTCGACTTGAACCGCGAGATCCGCTTCAGGCTCAGCTTTCTCCACTATCTCCGCGATTGGTGCGGACTGGGTGGGAATAGGGATTTCTGAGATCCCGAACTCTGCCGCCTCCGCGGACAAAGGGAGCCCAGAAATTTCTTCTGCCTCTATCATCACCGCTAGGGTGGGTGGGGCAGGCTCAGCAAACCGATGTAAACATCGATCTCGCCAAAAGACATGATGGTGTAGGCAGTCACGGTCCCCCTAGCCGGAATCAAGGACTCGTCGAGAATGATGAGAGGGATGTCGCTGGCGTAGATGATGCAACCGACGGTGATAGTCTCGCCGATTCCGATTCTTGCAGATTCCACTCGGAACGCAGATCTGATGCTCACTTGCCCCACAGTGGGCGCCAACTATCGTCGGATTGATGACAAGTACGCCATGTGGGGGTCCTCGACGTGCGGAAGAGAGGGGTGTGAGGTGTACAGTGTTCTGGGACGGCGAGCACACAAGTTTACCCAGGTTCGAATCCACCGGCTTTGGACGAATCCTACTCCTGCTAGCAATCCAGTAATACGGCAGAGCTGGAATATGGGTTACAAGGGGTCACCTGTGCGAGTTGAGATTGTAGACTATTGGGTGCCCTAAAGGCTGTCCCTAGGACGGCTTATATAGATATCCGGCCTAGGGTTTATAGGAGAGATCTATCCGGCTACGTCTCAGAGTCAGTTACAGAGTACATCTTGAACTACAAGTAACACTATGGGCCTATGTCGGTAAGTCTTCTGGGCCTTCCCGTAGCCGGACTGGACTGTGTCTCTTCTCCCTGACTGGGCCGCCCGTGAAGTAAAGCTCTAACCCGAAGTAGGCCACCCTGATCAGTGAGGAACTATGAGGATACCCGGAAAGTATATCCCCAACACATAAGCTTATGGGTAGTCGACGAGCACTAAATAATAATATCTAGTGCACATAGCAATAAAAAATAATTTCAGTCACAATAATGTGTGTTGTCAACTCTTACATGTGGGTCCTAGCTTATGGATAAGTTTGTCTACATACATTGTGGTCCAATAAATTAGCTTATGGTGTATTATGTGGGATCCGTATTATCGACAAGTTTTTCCACATACATAGGTGATGCCCTTAGACCCAAGTGATTTTCCTTGCTTAATTTAAATTGTGCTTTGTGCTAAATGTATGGAGTTGGATGTAATTTTATATTTCTTAGGTCCTTGACATAACCTTTACTTCCACCGACAATGTTAATTGAATCATGTCGCTCCTCCACGACCTACTAACCATGAAAAAACAACTTCTCGCTAAGATTTTGCATGCTGACAAGTTTGACCCATTTGGAAAACATTCAAATAAAATAAAGAAGAAAATACTTTCCCTTGTCGTCCTCTTGATCCAATGGTCAATGGTTCAAAGTTATATGTACAATAGTGGTAAGATAAGACTAGTAAGTTGCACTCACATAATATAAGTATGACATATCATCACTATATAAAATTAAAATAGGTAAAGAACAAAATAATCATTATAATTTTGATGACCTATCTACTTGCTCTAGTGCCATTGATGGACGGTTGATTTGCCTTTGTCCTATGTGAATCGTACAAAAGGTATCGTACGTGTAGCATGACTCCTATGCTAAAGACTATCAATAGAATCTTTTCGATGCTAGAACGGAAAATAAGATCTAATGGTTGGTAATGTTGGGATTTGCGAGTCTTGATCCAACGGTCCATGTCCAAAGTTATTTGTACACTATATAGTGGCAAGATAAGATAAGAAGATGCTAAGACATGCATTCTTGGGTATCAACCCGAATGACCAAGTTCATGTCCATATCAACATATTTGTTTAAGAAACAATTCCTACATTTGATAGATGAGTGCATCTTTGCGTAGTAACTAGAGGGTTGCTGATGGGTGTTTCCAACTATGAGGAAAAACATTTTCAATTTTCCAAGTGATGACTAGAAAGATTTTTCTATAAAGAAATTTGAAGAAAATAGCTCGGAATGACACAATCCTAGTTCTCACACATAGTGACAATGTTTTACTCAAGATTCATAAGTTAATGAGTTTTCAAGCTCCCCATCTAACTATGCCGACTTAAATGACTTTATGTTGATCATTTGTAAATAGGTCAAAATTGAGCTAGAAGTGGTAGACTTCTTTTAAAGTTGTACAAAAAGATTGTAGAAGTACCCAACAGGGAATCAATATATAAAAAACCACTAAGAGTTTTGCATGTTTGTAAGATCTCACCATAATAAGGTAAGATCCCTGTGATTGCAGTGCTAGTCCCTGGATCGAAATGCTAGCACCCATAGTTTAAGATGAAGTACACAGAAACAAAGATCATTATTATATCGCATATCCAGGAATATAATGATTCTTACAACTCACTTAGCCCAAGGCTAATATACTCAAGGTTCACATTACATAGTATAATAATAGAGTCTTTTGTCTTCATGCACCACAGGCAAACATGTCGAGTGTAGACCCGCAACCCTACTCGTCATCAGAGTATCCTGCAACATAATAAGTTACAGCCACAAAGGGTCAATACATTTGGAATTGTATTGGAAAGTGATACCATAGATACTTAGTATAATCCAACAACTATATGAATATATGGCTAAGTGTGGTTTTGGCTGACTTTGCTACAAGCAAGTTTTATCTTATAGTTGTTGAAGAGTAAGTTTTCTCTTTCAGAACACTAAGGTTCCAATGATAGACATCACTAAACATCTACCCTTGTTCACCCACAAGTTTTAACTTAGACAAATTTGGATGAGGAGATTATTGAACTGCTTCACTGTCTTGAGGCTCAGAAATTGTCCATAACCGGGGACACGGCTAAGTACTTAGTTTTACCCTCTAGACAGGTGGTGCACTTTCGCCACAAGACTCAACATGCATCAAGACGAGACTTTTCAGAAGCAATCCATCAGACCACCACGGATGCGTTCCATCCTATCATAAATACCACCTTCTGTCCGCTGGCTGAGTTCTTGCAACTTAGTTGGTCAAGGCAGATCCCATATGTCATGTGGCTGCACTAGAAGCTTCGTGACAAGAACGTCTCCAATCTCTTTGTTCCTGGGTGGCCGTCCACAAGTGCGATACACCAGCTGACCATAGACTCGGCCCCTGAGTAACCACTCAACATAAACCAAGCAAGTCCCATTCCACCCAGGTGTTTCATTAGTATTAGTTGTTTTCTTAGTTAAACAAAATAATATCCTTCCATACTATCTTGCTGTGAAATTACACCCACGAACTCTAATATCAAGGCTAAGCACTCTAAAATATGAAGTCTTTCAACTAGGAAATACTACCAAGATATAATCTATAGGATAGCATAGCATAGTATAGCAACAAATAAAGAATCCTACCATGCTAAGATCTACCAAAATAACACTAGTGCAATAGTAAAAATAATAGGACATGAAATGAAATATCACTTGCCTTGGTAGCTAGGGGAATAGGTATAATCCTCACAGCAACAAACTTCACAATCCACACAATCTACACAAAGAACAATACCACAACAATAATTCAATCAACAAAACATTGAAAAAAATATGAATGCATGCAAAATGCAATGATATGATCACAACTCTAAAACTTACAGAGTCTACAGGACAGAGGTTAAAATACTCTATCTAAAAGTATAAAAAATACCCAAAAACAATTTATGGAATAATTTTTAGGAGAAAAATACTCCTAAAAATATTCTGCCTATAATTCCAATTTTTCAGAAGAAAAAGTGTGAAACAAGGCCTCTATAATAAATTTCTTATTTTTCTGAATCCATAGACACCAAATTTCCATTTTTCTAAATTGTGGATCAAAAGTTATTGAATTTCTAAGTTTAATACATAATCTGTCTATTTTTTATTTAAACAGATAACCTGGGCGACGTGGCACAACCCTATTGGTCTGAACCGGTTCGGTCGGATCGACTGCTGCAGACTGTTAGATTTTAAGTGACAAACAGACGGATCTGACCAGCACTTACCCTTTCGATTAGTGATCTAATCTGAGCCACTTGCGATAGATCTAACGGCTCCTAGGGCTTGGCCGGAAACAGGCGGCGCTGACCTACCGCGCGTGGCGGCGGCGCATCAGGCGGCGATGTTCTGGCGGTTCTACAGGGGTAGGGGGTCCGTGGACACTTACCAGAGGTCGAGGCGGTCGTGGCAGTCTCGATGCAGGTCACGGTGGAGTAGGGGGGGTGCTCTGCCTCGATCTCGATCCCTCGCCAGAGTTGTATCGACGGCAGAGCTCGTGTCTCTGCGTCGGTGTCGATGGTCTGGGGCTCGAACAAGCAAGAAAAGGGGTCAGCAAGACACACTCGGGTTAGCACGTTCTAGCAGAGGCTAAAGAGGGGCGGCGGAAACCCTAACCTCACCGAAAAATTCGACGGACGGCGGCGGTAGAGGGAGTTTGCCGGAGTAGACCATGTCGTCGACCTGGAGCAAGAGAAGGCACACGGCCAGGGTTAAAATACGCGCCAGGACACGACAAAAGAGATAGGGCAGAGAGGAGGCGCGGCGTGGCCGGAGATCACCGGAATCGTTGCCAGAGTAGCTTCAGATGGAGGTGGTTCGAGCTAGCAATTGGGGAGCCTGGGGGCTCTCTAGGGGTAGTGGCTGGGGGAAACTGACGAGGAGTGAGAGGGGGTTAAGTAGGGGTGGCCGTAATGGAGATTAACTCGGGGAAACACCAGAATTTGGCCGGGTTTGGAAACGGCAGAGGAGGGGAGGAGGTGCAGCCCGTTCGCGTGGAAGAAGATGAGGTGGCTGTGACGTGGCCGTGGGTCCAAGAGGTAAGTGAGTGGGGGTGTGTAGTGAGGGCGTGAGAAAATAAAGAGAGGGGAGAGTGGCCCAGGTGGGTTGGTTGGGCCGGTTTGGGCCGAAAAGGCCAGAGTACTGCTGCTGTTTAAATTTTTTTCCCCCCTTTTCTTTTTCCTTTTAGAAATTCTTTTTCTAGGTTTTGAATTTAGCAAAAGGGCTCCAAATTGCCTCAAAACTTCACCAAAATTTTGGAGGACAAACTAAATGCAAGGTAGTACATGCCATGATGATATGAATGCAATGATGATGGTTTTCAGATGAAATTTTTTGGGATGTTACAAATCAAACCCCCTTAAGATGAATCTCGCCCTCTAGATTCAGGTTGGCTAGCAAATAGGTGAGGGTGATCTCTCCGAAGTTCATCCTCTCGCTCCCATGTTGCTTCTGATTCAGTGTGATGGTTCCACTACACTTTGCAGAATTTGAGTGTTTTCGTACGGGTAATTCTTTCTGCTGTCTCCAGAATCTTAATAGGTTTCTCTTCATAAGTGAGATCATTCTCTAGCTAAACTTGTTCTAACGGTATAGTGTCTTTCAACAAAGATTCTTCCATCTCTGGGTGAAACTTTTTCAGCTGACTGACATGAAATACATTATGAACTGCTGACAAAGATTCTGGTAATTCTATCTCATATGCCACTTCTCCTTTGCGGCTCAAAATCTTGAAGGGTCCCACATAGCGTGGTGCTAATTTTCCTTTGATTCCAAATCCCTTCACACCACGAAGTGGTGATACCCTGAGATAAGCTCTATCACCAACCTCATAGGTCACCTCTCTATGTTTTAGATCTGCACAACTCTTTTGCCGAGATTGGGCTACCTTTAGCCTATCCCTTACCATCTTGACTTTCTCTTCAGCCTCCTTGATTAGGTCTGGTCCGAACAAATTTCTTTCTCCTACTCCATTCCACAGAAATGGTGTAGTACACTTCCTTCCATAAAGGAATTCAAATGGAGCCATTTCTATGCTTGATTGATAGCTGTTATTGTAGGAAAACTCTGCATATGGTAGACTTTCATCCCAACTAGATCCATAATCCAATGCACATGCTCTTAGCATATCTTCCAATATTTGGTTGGTCCTTTCTGCCTACCCATCAGTTTGCGGATGAAACGCAGTGCTGAATTCTAGTTGAGTTCCCAATGAATCGTGAAGTTGTCGCCAAAAGTGCGAAGTGAATTGAGTTCCTCTATCTGACATGATACTCTTAGGCACCCCATGTAAACATACAAGTCTATTCATGTTATCTTGGCTAGCTTGGCACTTGTGTAAGTGGTCTTCACAGGTATGAAATGAGCCACTTTTGTCAAGCGATCAACGATAACCCATATAGAATCGTATCCAGATTTAGTCCTTGGCAGAACGGTGATAAAATCCATACTAATTTTATCCCATTTCCAATCAGGCATTGGCAGTGGTTGTAATAATCCCGCCGGTTTCTGATGTTCTGCCCTTACACGACTACACATGTTGCACAAGGCAATATGTTCTTCTATATCCTTCTTTAGATTATTCCACCAGAACCTTTCCTTAACATCCATATACATCTTGGTGTTGCCAGGATGAATTGAATATGGTGAATTGTGCACTTCTTATAAGATCAACTTCTTAAGCTCAAGATCCTGCGGAATAAAAATACTTTTTCGTACCATAAGGTTCCTTGTTCATCTACATGAAATCCTTTTGCCTTGCCTTCACTAACCTTACTTTTGATTTCTTCTATTTCTTTGTCCATCTTTTGGGCTTCTTGAATTCTATTCATTGGTGTGGGTTGCACTTCCAAGGATGCAAGGTATCCTTCAGGCACTATCTCTAATCTCAACTCCCTAAATTGGGCAAATAACTCTTCCGGCAATTCCCCTTTGTTGAGGCCATTTACATATACCTTGCGGCTTAATACATCGGCTACGACATTTTCCTTTCCAGGGTGGTATTGCAAACTTAAGTCGTAATCCTTGATAAGTTCTAGCCATCTTCTTTGTCTCATGTTGAGTTCTTTCTGTGTAAAAATGTATTTCAGACTCTTGTGATCGGTGAACATTTCACAGCGCTTTCCCATAAGATAATGCCTCCACGTTTTTAAGGCATGCACAACTGATGCCAACTCTAGGTCATGAGTAGGATAGTTCACTTTGTGATTTTTGAGTTGCCTTGATGCATAAGCTACAACTCTACCTTCCTGCATTAGTACACCTCCTAGTCCTTGGTGAGATGCATCACAATATACTTGAAAGTCTTTCTCAAGATCTGGCAAACATAACACTGGTGCTGACACTAGTCTCTTCTTCAACTCCTGAAAGCTGGTTTCACATGCTTCTGTCTAGTTAAACTTCTTCTCTTTCTTTAGAAGATCAGTCATAGGCTTTGCTATCTTAAAGAAAATTACAATGAACCTCCGATAGTATCCTGCTAGGCCGAGGAAACTACGTATTTCTTTAACCGATTTAGGAGGTTCCCATTCTATCACAGCTGCCACTTTTGCTGGGTCAACGGCTATACCATTTCCAGATACTATGTGCCCAAGAAAACCCACTTCATTCAGCCAAAATTCACATTTACTGAACTTGGCATATAGTTTGTGTTCCCTGAGTTTCTCTATAATCAGGCGTAGATGTTCTTCATGTTCTTTGTTGCTCTTGGAATATACCAATATGTCATCGATGAATACCACTACGAACTTGTCAAGATATTCCATGAATACCTTATTCATCATGTTCATGAAATAGGCCGGTGCATTAGTCAATCCAAACGGCATCACTGTATATTCATACAACCCATATCTAGTGGTAAATGAAGTCTTTGGTATATCATGTTCTCTAATCTTTAGTTGGAAGTATCCTGATCGAAGATCAATTTTTGAGAACATACATGCTCCCTCTAGATGATCGAAGAGATCATTTATTCTAGGCAGGGGATATTTATTCTTTATGGTCACTTCATTAAGTGAACGATAATCTATGCATAGACATTGGCTTCGGTCCTTCTTCTCAACAAATAAAACTGGTGCTCCCCAAGACGAAGAACTTGGTTCGATAAATCCCTTTTTCAACTGTTCTCCCAGCTGTTTCTTGAGTTCTTTTAACTCGTCCACCGACATTTTGTAAGGTCTCTTTGCTATAGGTCAAGTTCCTGGCAATAGATCTATTAGAAACTCCACATCCCTATCTGGTGGCATGCCAAGTAATTCTTCCGGGAACACATCTGGGTACTCCTTCACTATTGGTACACTGTCTAGGCTAACCCCTTAAGAGAATTAACCTTGCTCCCATTGGGTTCAAAGTTAGACTTGAACCTGATCCTTTTCTTTTCTGGGGTGGTGAGCATAACAGTTTGATTGGCACAATCAATCACTCCTTCATAACGGGTTAACCAGTCCATCCCTAATATTACATCTAATCCTTGGGACTCTAGGATTATTAAATTAACTGGAAACTTGTTATTTCCAATTTCTAGGGTTATCTGTCGGCACCCAGAATTTACTATGATTTCTCCACCTGGGGAGCTTACCTTAATGGGACATCCAATGGTTTCAGTGGAGAGTTCGTTTTTGACTAAAAATGCTCTTGAAATGAATGAATGCGATGCGCCGGTATCGAAAAGGATAAGTGCAGGAAAGGAGTTAATCTTGAACTTACTGATCACGGCATCAGATCCTTCTTGAATTTCCTCCATATTGATGTGATTCACATGACCCTTTTGAAATGGGTTCGGCTTAGCCCCATCAGTCTTCTTCTCTAGGCATTCAATAGCATAGTGCCCTGTCGTCTTGCACTTGAAACATTCCACCTGACTGATGTCCTTCTTTGCTGGCTGATTATGACGATTCTGACTATTTTGATTCCCATGGCCATGACCATTGTGGTTGTGCCTGAATCCACCTTTGTTATGTCCACGATGATTGTTTCCATCATGGTGGTGGTTATTGTTACGATGGTTGTTATGATTCCCATTCCTGTGGAATCCTGAACTCCTACTTCCTTCACCATGAGAACGCTTGTGAGGTGATCCTGATCCAAACTTATCAAAATGGTGCTTCCTCTTTCTACCCTCCACTTGCTTCATCTTGTTTTCTAGGATGGTAGCTTTATCACACAAAGATTGATAGGTTGGAACATAAGCAACATATAGTTGCATAGGTATTTCATCATTCAACCCATCTAGGAACTTCTTCTTTCTCTTTGCGTCAATGTCAACATCATCTGGTGCATAACGTGACAGATTGTTGAACTCTTCGATCTACTCAGAAATACTACGGTGGCGTTGATTGAGGTTGTGAAAATCTTTTTTCTTCAACCCCATTATTCCAGAAGAGATATGAGTGGTACAAAATCCATCCTCAAACATTGCCCAAGTTACTTCCTCAATAGGGTGAGTAACTTGGAAATTGTCCCACCAAGTGGCTACATGACCTTCTAATAAGTGTGCTGCGAATCTGACCTCTTCTGCATCCGTGCATCCAACTGTCACTAGGTCCTTATTCACAGAGCGTAGCCAATCATTTGCTACCATGGGGTCAGTAGTACCAGAGAACTTAGCAGCTCTCAGCCTTAGAAATCTTGTAAGCATATCTAGAGGTGGTGGATTGTTCTGGTTGTTGTTATTGCTATTATTGTTGTTCTGATTCTGGTTCGCCATGAATTGAGTCATCATTTGCATCAATTGAGTCTGTGCAGCCATCATTTGCTGCATTCCATTGCCATTGTCATTGTTATCCTCGTTGTTTTGTCGGGGAGGCATCTGTGGGTTTAATAAGGGTAAGTAATGATAGATAACCCAAATAAAATAACAACAATCAATCTAACAACCACATGCAGGTTCAACATCACGACAAAACAGAGCTTGCGAAAATAAACATACTAGCATAGTCACCCACAAGTCGGTATGATCTATGCAACTCGATAACAAAACGATAGATAGATGGATAAGTATCACTACTCCTCCATGTCAACTTCCTCTTCCACTAGTGCAAGTCCTGCTGCGGCGAATCCTGCCTTGTATTCCTCCAAGATTGTAGTCAAAGCATCGATCTTTGGCTGCAATTCTCTCTTCTGCGTGCGTAGCCTCTCGATCACCTCATGATCCGCTTCTAGCTCAATGTCCTCAAGCTCTAACTTGGTCTCCAAGTCTTTGATCTTCTTGTTCTTCTCCTGAACGCTCTTCTCTTGGCTCTTGAATTTCTTCTCCCGGTCTTCAAACTTCTTCTCCATTACCTTGATTCGATTTTCCTGTTCCTCGAAGGCCTTGTCCTTCTCCTTAAGTTGGACTCGTAGTTCATCGTTCCTAAGCATCACATTAGTCCTATAAGTATCAAGGTGTCTGATAAGGCTCTCTAAGTCCTAGAGGTGGTGACGCACGGGCTTGATAGACTCCTTAGTGGCCTCGTCCAACACAATAGGTTCTCCGTCCTCGCCGCGCCTCCCAAAGAAGTGGAAGTAGTGGCTCCTGATCTCAGAAGAGTGACGTCCACATAGGCGTCCCAACAGCTCCTGCATGGCAACATCGAGGCCCCTCTCCACGTCATCATGGAGTATCTTGAAGGCAATCTCCCCAGTTTGGGGCTCTGTCTCACGTCCTGGTCGGGTAACTCTGAATCCCCATAAGTCCTTCCTCTGAAACTTCCTCAGCTGAAGTCCCTGAATGGTGGGGCTTGGAAGAGCGAGCACACGAACGAGCTCCAACATACGAGTCCCAAAACGAGTTCCCTTGAAATCCTCGGCCGTGTTGTAGACAAAATTCGGCATCTTTTGCATAGCATGGCGAAAATTAGTAATAATACAAGTCTAGAGAAAGAAAACACAAGTCACAAAATACGCAAAGATAAAATAAAAAATCAACCAACAAAACATTCCTCATACCAAGTAGCAATACTTTATTCAACTCAAAGTAGTCAAGGTTCCAGACAACTTATTTTTGCCATACCACATAGGTCGGTATGATCAAAATACTAAAGTGATAAAACGCCAAGGGTGGTGGTCCATCTAGTATCTCACTCCTTCTTAACCAAGGTAGCAATCTGGGTATCCTTGGCAGCAATTTGCTTGTCTTGGTCGCACAGCTCCAAAGCCAAGCCTATGATATCCTTACTTAGTCATTTTACAGTGGCCTTTGAATCTTGGACAAGACGTCTCTCCTCCTTGAGGTCCTCCTGAGTGTTGAACATTATATACTTGAGTCTTTCCCCAAGTTCCTCAATGGCTTTCCACGCAACATTCCTTGAAGTGTCAAAGAATGACGTGTGCATTTCAGAGTTTGTGAACATGCAGAATCCAGTACTCTTGGGATCATCTTCCTTGTTCTTATACAAATGGAGTTGCACCCACCAATACTCTTGTCCCTCGTCTATCTCAGGAAATCCCTTGTACACGGCTTCACCATCCATTCCCAAGCCGATCATGAGGTTCTTGAGTGCCTTGGGAAATTCTGTCTCACACTCAAGGGTCATAGTCATCAGTGGTCCCTTCTTGATATATTCATTGATGGTGGACATCTAGAAAAATAGATGAGAAAGGATGATCATGGAAAGTTTTACGAGATGAAAAGACAAGTGTAAAGTTTGAATATAAAGTTATTTCTCCTAAGGGTTTTCCTTAGTCTAATCCAATCTAGGGTCACAAACCTACAGGCAACACAGTGCTCTGATACCATCTATAAGATCTCACCATAATTAGGTAAGATCCCTGTGATTGTAGTGCTAGTCCCTGGATTGAAATGTTAGTACCCACACTTTAAGATGAAGTACACAGAAACAAAGGTCATTATTATATCGCATATCCAGGAATATAATGATTCTTACAACTGACTTAGCCCAAGGCTAACATTATTCAAAGTTCACGAGAAATAGAATAATAATAGAGTCTTTTGTCTTCATGCGCCACAGGCAAACATGTCGAGTGTAGACCCGCAACCCTACTCATCATCAGAGTATCCTGCAACATAATAAGTTATAGGCACAAAGGGTTAATACATTTGGAATTATATTGGCAAGTGATACCATAGATACTTAGTATAATCCAACAACTACATGAATATATGGCTAAGTGTGGTTTTGGCTGACTTTGCTAAAAGCAAGTTTTATCTTATAGTTTTTGAAGAGTAAGTTTTCTCTTTCAAAACACTAAGGTTCCAATGATAGACATCACTAAACCTCTACCCTTGTTCACCCACAAGTTTTAACTTAGAGAAATTTGGATGAGGAGATTATTGAACTGCTTCACTGTCTTGAGGCTCAGAAATTGTCCATAACCGGGGACACGGCTAAGTACTTAGTTTTACCCTCTCGAGAGGTGGTGCACTTTCCTCACAAGACTCAACATGCATCGAGACGAGAATTTTCAGAAGCAATCCCTCAGACCACCACGGACGCGTTCCATCCTATCATAACTACCACCTTCTGTCCTTCTCGCTGAGTTCTTGCAACTTAGTTGGTCAAGGAAGAGCCCATATGCCATGTGGTTGCACTAGAAGCTTCGTGAAAAGAACGTCTCCAATCTCTTTGTTCCTGGGTGGCCGTCCACAAGTGCGATACACCAGCTGACCATAGACATGGCCCCTGAGTAACCACTAAACATAAACCAAGCAAGTCCCACTCCACCCAGGTGTTTCATTAGTATTAGTTGTTTTCTTAGTTAAACAAAATAATATCCTTCCATACTATCTTGATGTGAAATTCCACCCACGAACTCTAATAGAAAGGCTAAGCACTCTAATATATGAAGTCTTTCAACTAGGAAATACTACCAAGATCTAATCGATAGGATATCATAGCATAGTATAGCAATAAATAAATAATCCTACCATGCTAAGATCTACCAAAATAACACTAGTGCAATAGTGAAAATAATAGGACATGAAATTAAATATCACTTGTCTTGGTAGCTAGGGGAATAGGTACAATCCTCACATCAACAAACTTCACAATCCACACAATCTACACAAAGAACAATACCAGAACAATAATTCAATCAATAAAACATTGCAAAAAATATGAATGCATGCAAAATGCAATGATATGATCACAACTCTAAAACTTACAGAGTCTATAGTACAGAGGTTAAAATACTCTATCTAAAAGCATAAGAAATACCCAAAAACAATTTATGGAATAATTTCTATGAGCAAAATACTCCTAAAAAGGTTCTCCCTATAATTCCAATTTTTCAGAAGCAAAAGTGTGAAATAAGGCCTCTATAATAAACGTCTTATTTTTATGAATCCATAGACACCAAATTTGTATTTTTCTGAATTGTGGATCAAAAGTTATTGAATTTCTAAGTTTAATACATAATCTATCTATTTTTCTATTTAAACAGATAACCTGGGCGACGTGGCGCAACCCTATTGGTCCGTACCGGTTTCTTCGGATCGACTGCTGCAGACCGTTAGATTTTAAGTGACAAACGGACGGATATGTTTACTGATCTAATCTGAGCCACTGGCGATAGATCTAATGGTTCCTAGGGCTTGGCTGGAAACGGGCAGGGCTGACCTACCGCGCGAGGCGGCGGCGCGTCAGGCGGCGATGTTCCGGCGGTTCTACAGGGGCAGGGGGTCCATGGACACTTACCAGAGGTGGAGGCGGTCGTGGCGGTCTCGATGGAGGTCACGGTGGAGTGCGGGTTTCTCTGCCTCGATCTCGATCCCTCGCCGGAGTTGCGTCGACATCAGAGCTCGAGTCTCTGTGTCGGCGTCGACGGTCTGGGGCTCGAACAAGCAAGAAAAGTGGTCAGTGAGACACGCCCGGGTCAGCACGATCTAGCAGAGGCTAAAAAGGGGCGGCGGAAACCCTAACCTCACCGGCAAATTCGATGGACGACGGCGGCAGACGGAGTTCGCCGGAGTAGACCGTGTCATCGACCTGGAGCAAGAGAAGGCACGCGGCCAGGGTTAAAATATGCGATAGCACACGACAAACGAGATAGGGTAGAGAGGAGGGCGCGGCGTGGCCGGAGCTCACCGGAATCGTTGCCGGAGTAGCTTCGGATGGCGGTGGTTCGAGCTAGCAATTGGGGAGCCTAGGGGCTCTCCGGGGGTAGTGGCTGGGGGAAACTGACGAGGAGTGAGAGGGGGTTAAGTAGGGGTGGCCGTAATGGCGATTAACTCGTGGAAATGCCCGAATTTGGCCGGGTTTCGAAACGGCAGAGGAGGGGAGGAGGTGCAGCCCGTTCGCGTGGAAGAAGATGAGGTGGCAGTGATGTGGACGTGGGGCCAGGAGGTAAGTGGGTGGGGGTGTGTAGTGGGGGCGTGAAAAAAGAAAGAGAGGGGAGAGTGGCCCGAGTGGGCTGGTTGGGCCTGTTTGGGCCGAAAAGGCCAGAGTACTGTTGTTGTTTAAATTTTTTTCCCTTCTTTCCTTTTTCCTTTTAGAAATTCTTTTTCTAGGTTTTAGATTTAGCAAAAGGGCTCAAAATTGCCTCAAAATTTCACCAAAATTTTGGAGGACAAACTAAATGCAAGGTAGTACATGCCATGATGATATGAATGCAATGATGATGGTTTTCAGATGAAATTTTTTGGGATGTTACAATGTTGGTAAATTTCAACCCATTGTGAAAATAAACATATGAAATAAATAAAATTGGAAAATAAAGATTTACGCATTTCGTCCTATCATGTGTAATACGTGCCATGGAAACGATAACCCTAAGGTTTGACATCATTTTTACAACTTTTTAAAAAACTAAAAATAGTTCTGGATGTTATCAAGGTTGTATTCTACAAGTATGCAAAATCACAACACGAAATTCTTTTTATTGGGTGCTACATAAGAACAAAAAAATTGGATAAAGTTTTGTATTTTAAAAATACATGGACAGGTCCTGACTTTTATTTTTATTTTTTGTGTACCTCAAAATACAAAAAGTTTGAAATTGATACTTTGCACTTCATGAGAAAATCATTAACTACTCCATCTATTTCAAAATATAAGATATTTTAGCCTTTTGAAACCCATTTATCTAAACGACTTTTAGTCTGCAGATTTGGAACAAAATTGGTGAACCTATACACTAAAATGCATCTAGATACATGTGTTTTAGAAAAAAACTAAATCATCGCATATTTTCAAACGAAGGGGGTACATCTAGGTATATTTAAAAGAAATCATAAATATGATTTTGATTTTGTGAAGGTGCTCTAGGGCCAAAATCTGCAAAATAGCGGAGATGATATAGATGCATGGAAAAATAATATTATCAATGTCCAGTGCAAAAAGGATTATAAAAGTAGAAAATTAGTAACAAATCCCATTGTTCGGTGGTTCAGTGATATAGAGAGAATTTTTATGAAAAGACTATATATGTGCACCTAGTGGAATTGGTGTAATTAGTTGTTTAATCTACCCATTTATCCCTCAGTCCTCCTGTCAGGTCATCTCCCTTGCGATGAATACACGCTCGCTATGCTGCAGCATGGCCCAAATGCATCTCCCTCTTTTTTGGAGAAGGTCTACGCAAAAAAGTGAGGCAGTTCTAGAACATCAAGAGACACCTCCAATGTACTATTCATAGCGAACCCCATTGTTTTCAGCTACTGGATTTAGAAGACCTAGGGCTAAAATTGATGCATTAGGCCCAATTCAAAACAGGTTCATTATACTGGTATAGATAACAATTTCCCCATATTTGGTAGATGGGTGCATCTTTGTATGATAAACAATGGTGCAATGAAGTTTCCAACTTTTATAAAAGAAACAACTACAATTTTCTAAGTGACATTAATGTTTTTTCATAAAACAAGTACTAATCCCTCTAGTCCATATTAATGGCCTCAACTTTGTATAGACACAAATCTAGAAAAAGTTGAGGCCATTAATGGAACAAAGGGAGTACAAAGAATATGACTCGAAATGTAGGGGGAGATGGAAAACCAAAGAACGAGAGGGTAGCATCGGTAGAGGGTAGCATCTAAGATAAGTGTGATGTCAGAGCAAAGTTATGATCGGTTCCTGACAAGAGGTATAATCTTTGCTGCCTCTCACCATCCATCCTCCCTCTCTGCTCGATGACCCTGTGCGAGCCGGACGAAGATTACTCACTGACTTGGTGAGACCAAATATCACGGTGACTTACCTCCAGCATTTTCCTTCCTGTTCAGATGCAACATGCTAGATTGACTTAGATTTTAATGTAAAAAATTAAAACTCCTCGATATTTTTGAAAAATCTAGTAAATCATTCTCTATATGTTTCTGTTCATATTCTGGTAAAGTTTCATTCCATTTGGAT
Organism: Avena eriantha; assembly: GCA_910589775.1. Taxonomy (NCBI): domain Eukaryota; kingdom Viridiplantae; phylum Streptophyta; class Magnoliopsida; order Poales; family Poaceae; genus Avena; species Avena eriantha. The sequence continues at coordinate 287,530,023 of OU342742.1, forward strand.
CAATGGTTTACGATTTTGCATACTTGTAGAATACAACCATGATTACGTCTAGAACTATTTTCATTTAAAATAACTTGTAAATATGATTTTTATTTCTAAAAATAAATAGAGAACTGGAGCTCGGGGGTCAAATACACTTTCCTCTTTTACCATTAACAAAAACCTACCTATAATGTTTTGACCTTCATTGCACGTGCTTATAGACTAGTCTTTTCTTATCTTATCACTATATAACATCCCAAAATATCCTAATTTTGGAATATTGAAATAAATAAAATAAATTCATTGAATTGTTTGATCTTGTTGAAGATTTTGAATGAAAAGAAACTTTTGAGGATTTGTTTCAAATTTTCCCAATACACATTAAGAAGAGTGGATTAACATGACTATCACATTAGTTAGGAATTTGAAACAAATCAAAATAATTGTGCTTGCCTTGCATTCATTATCCTTGCATCATTACATTCAAGTTAAAACCCCATTTACAAAACCCTATTTGAGTTACCAAAATACCCCTACAAGGGATTTTTAAATCCAGTTATTTCAAACAGAAAATATTTCTAAAAAGGATCCTACGATGATCTACTGAATTTTTGAAAAAATTGGAAAAAAATTTCATGTCTTTTGGAGCTATAACATAAAAGATATACAAGAAATACTAAAACAGAAAAAAGAAAAAGAAAAGAAATACAAAAAACTAGAATAACCTAGCCGGATCGAACCGGCCCAGTGGCCCATGTCTCCCTACCGCCCTGCGCGCTGCAGCAGCCAGAGTCGGCCCAACATCAACCCAACTAGAGACGCTCACCCTTTCCCCTCCTCGTGGTCACTAACAGTTGGGCCCTACCCAGCTCTTCTTCCACCTCCGACCTGGAGACTGTAGGGTCTGATTCAAGCTCGTATTTTGCCCCTCCTCCATGCCATTGGCCCCTCTTAAACCCTCGCATCCCCTACGCCTTTTCCCATTTTGAAACCCTAGCCGAGAGCCACCAATCTGCCTTCAATGGATCTCGCCAAAACTCCTTCACTTCTGAGCTCGACAAAGTCAGGTCTAAGGCTCTGCCTTCCCTCCTTACACCCCCTTGTCGTTTCCCTTAACCTACCGCAAAACCCTGACCTCTTTTCCCCATTCCTAGATCGCCGGAGCTACCGCGATTCTTCGCCGGAGTCATACGAGACCTAGGAGCTTTAGCCGTCCGTCATCGTCATCCTGGGAAGCCTAGCAGAACTACATGGACATCATCGTGACTGCCACGAGGAGACAAGCCCCATCACCTATTACCCTAAAGTTGAAGACCACCGGTAGTGCCGGGAAGATCCATGACCGAGCTCGAGCCACTGTCGTTGACAGCCAACGCCGATGAGTCGGTCTCCATGGAGGAAGCTCTCATTACTAGCCACATGATCAAACATGCATGGTTAGATCCGACCAAGCCAAGCCTCGGCTGAACCTTAAGCCAATCTAGTATAAGTCGCGCTCGGAGCGGAGCTATCGATCCACGTCCATAGGATCTCGATCTCATGGTCCTCAACAATCCACCTGTCGCGTTAGTGCTCGTCCTCGTAAGCAACTCAATTATCAGCCATGCCATGCATCGTCAGCGCCAAGTCAGCAACTATAGCCTAGTCAGCATGCACAATCAGTAATTCTTTTGAAATAGCTAGCAAATAGACAAAAAAATAGGCAGATCTTGCAAAAATCATATAAAAATATTTATTGACCCAAATTTAGCTTATAATTCATCGTTGGATTCATAAAAATATGAAGAATATTTTTACACAATAAAATGTATACTATTAGTGCATATATTTTTTAGAGTATTTAAATCCATATATTGGTATTTAATTCATATCAAATTATCTACAAATAAAAATTAAGTGAAAAAATTGCTACTATTTAGCTTTGATCATATAATCCATAGAAATTGTGTGCAAATTTAATAGGTACTGTTAAAACATAAATTATTGCAGAAATCAATAAACCTATAGAAATAGTATTTAAATCATAGAAAAAGATCTATTGATCCTTTTTTGTGAGATTCCAGTTGCTCCTAGGTCTAAATTTAATTACTTATCTAGTAGTATATAATTTAAAATTTAATATTACTAAAAAGTTAGAAGTTGACTTAGTTAAACACTATTTAAATTGATAAATTTTTATTAATAAAGTGTTTTAGGCATTAAATGATTTTTCATATGCATCATGTGTTATAATATTGTTCAAAAACTAAAAACAACCATTATGACATATTAAATCGTCAAGCATGCATATGATCATCATTGTTTTATTGTATGTTTGCAGTGTTACTGTGTTTGCAATTGTTTTGATTGGAAATTACTTTGTCCTCAAGTTAGGTTGATCGGAGAGTGTGATTGTTGCGGAGGAACACAATCATCACACATATTATTAAAATAAGGAAATTTACACCTTTGTTCGTATCCTTGTCCCATGTTTTTATACTATGCATGTTTTTATCTTCAAAGAGTAGTATGCATGTGTAGGATGTTTTAGTAGAAGTATTGTAGAAATATTTTTTAAGTGTTTTACAAGTGCAATGATGTTTTGTAGTATTCCATGAGTAGCTCTATGCTTAGTAATTTTCCCTTACCATTAGGATTTTCCCTGAATTTTTCTAAGTACTATGCTTGTATTATGCTATGTATAAAATACCAATGGGGGGTTTCTAAGACTGAATTTTTTATAAGTATAAAAGATATTTTTGAGCGAAGATTTTCCTCTCAAGTATACTTCAAAATAAAACTAACTTTCCTTCTAGGAGGATTGGTTGTCGGGTCAACAAGTGGAATTTTGGTGGAGGACGGTCGCCCAGGATCAAAGAACTCTGCCATGTTTCAGAATTCAGAAGCTTCCAGTGCAATCACAATACATATGGGATCTGTCTTGGCCTAGTACTTAGTGGGGAACCTCACCTGGGTACCACCACTTGGAGGGTTTTTGGCACGGGTGGATCCAGAAGGTAGAGGTGCTGCTAAGCGAAAGCTTTACCATGGTCTTGTATGTAACAGGACTTGATCATGGATTGTGGGTAAAGTGCATAAACTCTCAAGAGTAATCAATCTGATCGATCATCCATGTTCACTGAAAAAGAACAACTTTTAGCATCTGAAGGATCTACCCTCTCAAGGATTTCCTCTGTCTTTTTCAAACAAATGTTTTCAAACCCTATGGCATGTGTAATATTGCAAATACATGAGTTTTTGGGACTTGGTGTATAATATCCAAGTGTGTTGGTGTGTAATATCCAAGTGGCTTGGTGTGTAATATCCAAGTGTTAGCTTGTGTAATATCCTTGTTCCACTTGATCCTATATTACTTTTAAAAGTTTCATAAAGTAGGATAACCTATTTTATCTCTTCTTGACTTATGAAAATTGTCTTTTTGAAAAATAAACCTCAAGCCTTTTGTCAGCCTTTTGCATGTAGAGATAGCCAAGTATTGCCAATACATTCAAAATATTGACCAACTCGTTTAGCTGCACGTTTCATGTGCAGAATTTGGAGATTGTTGAAAGGTGTGCTAGTATCACGGGTCTTCACTCAACTGTGTTTATTTCGTTCTTTGTTGTAATAACGTAAACTCTAGATTATCCGATTCATGTAATAAAGACTTATGTTTTACATGATATTTCATCGACTGTGAGTGCTAGCTAATGATCCATGGACTAGCATGTTAATCACAGGGACTTAGGATCTTTTATCGATCCCAAGTTGCTACAGATGGTATCAGAGCACAAAGTTGACTGTAGATCGTGACCCTAGCCTCGGGAAAACCTTAATATTTTCAAAGTTATTTCAGAAAACTCTCATACTTCTCATCATCTATCTTTGGAATTTTAAAATTCTTACATCTCTTGTTTTCAACATTAGAGAAGACCATTATGCACTTCAATAAGAAACTTCTCTCAAGACTACCTTTCCAAAGAAGATCGTGTCAACATTTTGCTCAAAGTCAGGACTTGAAGACCTACACAGAAGATGTTCCGGGACTAAGGCTACAAAAACTGAAGACTTCAAAGCTACAAGTACCGATGACTTCGAAGGCCTTAGGTAAAGGCTATTAACTAAAGACCTTAAAAGATTGAATATTATGAAGAACATGAAGACTATCAAGAGCACGAATACTTTTGAAAACTCAAAGCCTAGAAGATTCCAAGTGACCTATTAGGAATCAAATCCGGATAGATTTCGCTACAATGTCGATGTGACGAATTGTTTGCTATCTTTTTATGGTTTCTTATGATAGCAAATAAAACCTATTTTACAAAAAATAAAGTTGCTTGTATGGGTTATTCTTCTTCTTCCTCCTCTATAATCCAATCGTTCCTACTCTAAACATTGGTCAACTCGACAGATGGACCATATCATCAAGGAAGACAAGGAACTCAACTTCTCCAAGCATATGAGCCACGCCAATGCAAAGCAATGGATGCACAAGGTTGAAGGAAGAATGAAGGATGCCAACATTGAAGCCAATAGAATGGTTCATTATGCCACCCAATTCCTAAAGGAGAACGTTGCAACTTGGTGGGAGATGCTAAACGCCATTGATGATCATAAAGGGATGATATCTTGGGAAGAATTTAATGTGGTTCTACTACAATCTCACCTTTTCACTCAGATATCAAAAACCCAAGGAGTTGTAGTCCCAAAACATTCAGCTTGCAGAATTTGTGGGGAAATCGGACACACCTCCAAGGAGAATCATGATCAGTGCCCCTATTGTGAAGCAAGTAACCCTGATGAAGAATGCCCCACCTCTCAAGTTACATGCTTCTTTTGTGAAGATACTAACCGCAGCCCATCTCAATGTCACCTCTACCCGATAGTAGAACAAATAAATCAGCAAGTCAGAGACGGATTGCGCCAAGGCCTCATGATTCTCTTAGAGGACACAACGTCTACGACTAGGGGTAGAGCTAGAGTGAAGACTCTAGAAACCACACCCAAAGTCACCACTTCACGATACTCAACATATAAAAGGAATTGCCACCTTCCCCCAACTGGGTCAAGCAAACGATCAAGGTTTCCAAATGTTGAGGTAGAGCATGAAGAACTACAAAACATGTCATCCTTACCAAATAAAAGGAAGGATCTAAGAAAAGTCATATGCCTCGAGTGTCACAATCCAAGGCATTGTGCTATTGATTGTCCAGAACAGAAGAATGTGGGTGGAGAGGATGAAAATAATGATAGAAATGGTGGAGATCCAGAAGATGTAAGTCAAGTCCTTCATTATAAACGTCCAACAAAGGAGGGCTAGTGGTAACAGAGTCCACAATGACAAGAAACCCGAGAAACATCCTAGCCAGGTGACATGCTACAAGTGTGTTGAAACAGGTCATTACGCGTTAGATTGTCCTAAGAAAAGGAAGAATAGAGGTGGCAATGGAATGAATCCCAATCCTTCGATCAAACTTCAGTGAGTCATGATAGTGTGAATGAATCTTACAAATCAACAACCTAAAGTTGACCCACCTAGAGAACCTAGAAAATACAATATTTTGAAGGTCGTACCACCCTAGTGTAGCCTGGACCTATTTCTTTGTAGCCTTCTCGAATCCCGAGGATGAGATTCCTTTTAAGGGTGATAGTCTCTAACATCTCAAAAAATCCTAATTTTGGATTGTTAAAATAAATAAAATAAATTGATTGAATTTTTTAATCTTGTTGAAGCTTTTGAATGAAAATAAACTTTTGAGGATTTGTTTAAAATTTTCCCAAGCCAAATTAAAAAGAGTTTGATCTTGCATTCACAATCCTTGCATCATTACATCCATACAAATCCCTATTTGAATTACCAAAATACCCCTACAAGAGTACAAACAAGGATTTATATATCCATTTATTTCAAATATAAAAATATTTCCAAAAAAGGATCCTATGATGATCTACTAAAATTTAGAAAAAAAATGGAAATAAATTTCATGTCTTCTAGAGCTATAAAATAAAATATATACAAGAAATAGTAAAACAGAAAATAGAAAAAATAAAAAAGAAACACAAAAAACTAGACTAACCTAGCCAGACCGAAGCGTAAAAATGTCTACCTAAGACCCTACACGTGCTGCAGCAGCGAGAGCCGGTCCAACATTAACCCGATTGGAGATGTTCACCCTTTCCCCTCCTCGCGGTCACCGATAACTAGGCCACTCCTAACTCTTCTTTCACCTCCAACCTGGAGACCGTAGCGCCCACGGGAGGAACTCCCGAATAGAAACCATCTGATTCATGCTCGTATTTTGCACACTCCTCCATGCAATCAGCCCCTCTTAAACCCCTGAACCCTACGCCTTTTCCCTTTTTGAAACCCAAGCCAAGAGCCACCAACCGCCTTTAACGGATCTCGTCGGAAGTCCGGAACTCCTTCACTGCTGAGCTCGAAAAAGTCAGGTCTAAGGCTCTACCTTCCCTCCTTCCACCCCCTTGCTGTTTCTCTTGATCTACCGCAAAACCCTGACCACTTTCCCCATGCCTAGATCGCTGGAGCTACCGTGATTCTTCGCCTAGCCGTACAAGACTTAGGAGCTTCATCCGTTAGTCACCGTTGTTCTGGGAAGCCTAGCACAACTACGTGGACATCATTCTGACCACGACAAGGAGATAAGCCTTATCATCTACTCCCCTAAATCTAAGGACCATTGGTAGTGCCGCCAATCTCCATGCCTGAGCTCGTGCCACTGTCGTTGATGACCAACTCCGGTGAGCCAGTCTCTTTGGAGGAAGCTCTCGTTCCCAGCCACAGGAACAAACATGGAGGGTCAGATCCGACAAAGCCAAGCCTCGGGTGAAGCTCGAGCTGATCCACTACAAGTCACGCCCGTAGCTGAGCCGTCGATCCACATGCATCTGATCTCGGTCTGGCATTCCTCAACGAGCCACTTGCCGCGTCAGCGCTCGTCCATGTTAGCAGCTCAGTCAGCAGCCACGTCGTGCATCTCCAGTGCTAGGTTAGCAACTATAGCCCAGTCGGCATGCATAGTCAATAATTATTTCTAAATAGCTAGAAAATAGACAAAAAATAGGCAGATCTTGCGATAATCATATAAAAAGATTTATAGATCCAAATTTAACTTATAATACATCGTTGGATCCATAAAGATATGAATAATATTACTATGCAACAAAATATATACTCTTTAGTGGATATATTTTCTGGAGTATTTAAATCCTTATATTGGTATTTAATTCATATCAAATTATCTACAAATCCAAATTAAGTGAAAGAAATTGCTACCATTTAGTTTTGATCATGGAATACATAGAAACTATGTGTAAATTTAATTGGTACTATTAAAACAGAAATTATTGCAGAAATCTATAAACCTATTGCAATAGTATTTAAATCATAGAAAAGATCTATTGATCCTTTTTTGCGTGATTCTAGTTGCTACTAGCTTTAAATTCAATTACCTATCCAGTAGTATTTAATTAAAAAAATTATATTACTTTAAAGTTAGAAGTTCAATTAAAGTGAGTTAAACCCTATTGAAATTGATAAAATTTTATTAATAAAATGGCTTATGTATTAAACGATTTTAAAATGCATAATGTGTTTTAATAGTGTTGAGAAAACTAAATACAACCACTGTGACATATTAAATAGTTAAGCATGCATCTCATCATCATTGTTTTATTGTATGTTTCCGTTGTTGCTATGTTTGCAACTATTTTGATTGGAAACTACATTTTCCTCGCGTTAGATTGTTCGGGGAGTGTGATTGCTTGTAAGGAACACAATCATAACATATATTATCAAATTAAGAAAAGTTACACCTTTGTTCATATCTTTGCCCCATGTTTTTATACTATGCATGTTTTTACCTTCAAAGAGTAGTATGCATGTGTAGGATGTTTTAGTAGAAGTACTATTGAAATATTTTACAAGTGTTTTACTTGTGCGATGATGTTTTGTAGTATGCCTTGAGTACCTCTATAATTAGGATTTTCCCCTTCCCATTAGGATTTTCCCTTAATTTTTCTAAGTACTATGTTTGTGCTATGCTATATATAAAATACCGATCGGGGGTTTCTAAGGCTGAAATTTTTGAGAGAAGGTTTTCCTCTCAAGTCTACTTCAAAATAAAAATAAGTTTTCTTCTAGGGAGATTGGTTGTTAGGTCAACAAGTGGAATTTTGGTGGAGGATGGCCACCCGGGATCAAAGAAGTCTTCCATGTTTTAGAAATTCAGAATCTTCTAGTGCAACCACAATACATATGGGCTATGTCTTGACCTAGTACTTAGTGGGAAACATGGCCTGGCTATCCCCACTTGGAGGATTTTTGGCACGGGTGGATCCGGAAGGTAGAGGGGCTACTAAGGGGAAGCGACGCCATGGTCTTGTTTGTAAAAGGACTTGATCGTGGATTGTGAGTAAAGTGCACAAACTCTCGAGAGTAATCAATCTGATCGATCAGTTGTGTTCATGAAAAACAACTTTGAGCATCTAAAGGATGGACCCTATGAAGGATTTCCTCTCTCTTTTCAAACAAAAGTTTTCAAATCCTATGGAGTGTTTAATATCGCTAATAGGTGGGTTTTTGGACTTGGTGTGTAATATCGAAGTGTCTTGGTGTTTAATATCCAAGTGGCTTGGTGTGTAATTTGCAAGTGTTAGGTTGAGGATTGGATACTTGCTATGTAATATCCCTGTTCCACTCGACCCTATATTACTTATCAAAGTTTTACAAAGTAGGATAAAACATTTTCTCTCTTCTTGACTAATGAAAATTGGCTTTATGAAAATAAACCACAAGCCTTTTGTCAGCTTTATGCATGTAGAGATAGCCAAGTCTTTCCTTCGTGGTGTAATTTTCCAATACATTCAAAGTATTGACGAACTCGTTTGGTTGAACGTTTCATGTGCAGAATTTGGAGATTGTTGAAAGGCGTGCTAGGATCACGGTCTTCACTCAAGTAGCATGTGGCATTGATGTGACTCCAAGTTATGTTTATTTCACTCTATGTTGGAATAATGTAAATTCTGGATTATTTGATTCATGTAATAAAGACTTGTGATTTAGATGATATTTCATTGACTATGAGTGCTAGCTAATGATCCAGGACTAGCATGTTAATCACATGGACTTAGGATCTTTATCGATCCTAGGTCGCTACACACTATATAGTGTATGGATTACTTTGAATATTTTATTGATAGTCTTTAGCACAATGACGCTATGCACAAACCTCAAAACACAATTCTCCACCATTCTTGAATCTTCTCGGTCATTTCTCTAGACCATGTTACCAAAGCTTTCAAGTGTTATCTAGGCAGCTAATAATTTTTTTACTTCTACATGACTCAAAGTACAAGAACCAAATATACACCGATACTTTATAAATTTCAATCAAATTTATAATTTTTTGAACATCCATACATGTTACAATTTTATATATTGATGATATGGCATGCTCTATTATTTGAAGGGCATGTGCAGCGTACTAGTCTTACCACTATGTAGTGTACGAATAAATTTGAATATTCACCGTTGGATCAAGACTCGCAAATCCCAACATTCCCAGTCATTGGATTTTCTTTTCCATTCTAGCATCTAGAAGATTATATTGATAGTCTTCAGTATAATGAATGCTATGCAAAAAACTCAAAACACACTTCTCCATCATTCTATATTCTTCCCCCTTGTTTCTTTTCAAGTGTTAGGTAGATAATAATGGTTGACTTATACAAGTATGCAAATTTGCAACACAAAATCGGATATAGTTTTGTATTAGAAAAATACATGGACAGATCTAAACTTTGGTTATTTTATGTATAGCTCCAAAAGTGATACTTTGCACTTCCTGAGAAAATCAGTAACTACTCCCTCTATTTCAAAATATAAGATATTTTAGCCTTTTTTGAAACCCATTTATCTAAACGACTTTTAGTGTGTAGGTTTGGAACAAAATGGGTGAACCTATACACTAAAATGCATCTAGATACATTTGTTTAAAAAAGCTAAATTATCATATATTTTGAAATGAATTGAGTACATCCAGGTATATTTAAAAAAACTCATAAATATGGTTTTTGATTTTTTTAAAGGTGCTGTAGAGCCAAAAATGTGCAATATAGTGTAGATGATATAGATCCTAGAAAAAAAATTATCAAAGTCAAATGCACAAATCATTATAAAATTATAAAATTAGTAACAAATCCCATTAATTGTTTGGTGGTTTGGTGATGGGGAGAGAAAATTGAAAAAAGACTACATATGTGCACCCGGTGGGATCCGTATAATTAGTTGTTTAAACTACCCATTTATCCCTCGGTCCTCCTGCCAGGTCATCTCCCTTGTGATGAATACACACACGCTATGTTGTAACTTGGCCCACATGCATCAGCCTCTTTTCCGGAGAAGGGCAATGCGAATAAGTGAGACGGTTCTAGAACATCGGGAGACAGATCCAATGTCTATTCACAGTGAATCCTATTGTTTTCAGCGTTGGATTTAGTAGACCCAGGGCTGGAATTGATGCGTTAGGCCCAATTCAAAACTTGCACATTATATAGTGGTATATTATATCTTACCACTATATAGTGTAGGATAACTTTGAATATTTACCATTGGATCAAGCCTCCTGAATCCCAACATTTCTGGCTGTTAGATCTTGTATTCCATTCTAGCATATAGATGATTCTATTGATAGTCTTCAGCATAATGAATGTTATGCACAAACCTCAAAACACATTTCTCCATCATTCTGGAATATTCTCCATTGTTTCTCTAGACCATGTTACCAAAATTTTCAAGTGTTAGGTAGCTAATAATCGTTGAATTCTACATGATACAAAGTACAAGAACTGAATATACACCCATACCTTATAGATGTTGATCAAATTTATAAATTTTTGTGCTTTACCTATTATAATTGTATATAGTGATGATATGAAATACATCTTTTATTTGAGTCTCACGTGCAGGACACGTGCAATTTACTAGTATTACCACTATATAGTGTATGAATAACTTTGAATATTGAATGTTGGATCAAGACTCGCGAATCCCAATATTTCCTGCCGTTGGATCTTCTTTTCCATTCTAGCATCTAGAAGATTATATTGATAGTTTTCTACACAATGAATGCTATGCATAAACCTCAAAAGAAACTTCTCAATTATTCTAGATTCTTCTCCCTCATTTCTCTAGACCATGTTACCACAATTTTCAATTGTTTGGTAGGTAATAATCGTTGACTTCTACAAGTATGAAAAATTGCAACATTAAATTCTTTTTATTGGGGATACATCACAACCACAAAATTAGATAAAGTTTTGTATTACAAAAATACATGGACAGATCCAGAATTTTGTTATTTTTTGTGTAGCTCAGAGTACAAAGAATTTGAAATTGGTACTTTGCATGTCATAAGAAAATCATTAACTACTCCCTCTGTTTCAAAATATAAGATATTTTAGGCTTTTTTGAAACCCATTTATCTAAACGACTTATAATGTGTAGGTTTGGGACAAAATGGGTGAACCTATACACTAAATTGTGTCTAGATACGTGTGTTTTAGAAATTTAAATCATCGTATATTTTCAAACAAAGGGAGTACATCCGGGTATATTTTAAAAACTCATAAATATGATTTTAGATTGTTTAAAGTTGCTCCGGAGCCAAAAATGGGCAAAATCACGCAAATGATATAGATCTGAGGAAAAACAATTATCAATGTCCAATGCAGAAAGGATTATAAAAGTAGAAAATTACTAACAAATCCCATTAATTGTTCGGTGGTTCGGTAACAAAAGGCTACATATGTGCACCCGATGAGATCCGTATAATTAGTTGTTTAATCTACCCATTTACCCCTCGGTCCTCAAGCCAGGTCATTTCAATTTTGATGAATAAACGCTCCCTATGTTGTAGCTTGGCCAATAGGCATCAACCTATTTTCCATTGAAGGGCTACACGAATAAGCGAGAAGGTTATCCAACATCGAGATACAACTCGGATGTACTATTCACAATGAATCCCATTTTCAGCCATTGGATTTAGAAGACCAAGGGTTGGAATTGATGTGTTACGCCCAATTCAAAACTGGCACATTATATAGTGGTATATTATATATTACCAATATATAGTGGAAGTTTCTGCGACCCGAAAGTTGAGACGCCAAGGCATAGCGGGGCCTGAGATGCTTGTAATCGGATCGCGTTACCAACAGTTGGCATGCCAAATGCTTAGAGGGTATTTTTGGCACGAATTAAATATAATGTTTAAATACAAATAACCATGCTATAGCCCATTAAGTTGGGCCCCTCCCATCAGTTTTGACCGTTATGTCAATGTCATCAAGGCTGCCTTGTTGACTTGCAGCGTTGGCTCCTGCATCCAATCCTCATTACGCCACCTTCTTCCTCGGAGCGGCGATCTTTGGTCATGGCCATGGAGTGGAGATGGGACACCATTTCCATTGGGGTTGAGATCCGGAAAGATCACCCTCACCATTCCAAATCGGAGCTTGCTCTTGTCATTCTAAATCAGAGCTCGCTCTCACCATGGCCACATCCATGGCATGGAGTGGGGTCAAGAATTCATTCCTGGAGGAGATCTGTCACCATGCCAAACCTGCTCGGTCCTGTTGTCCTCCTCCCTAATGTGAGCTCGCCGTCACCGTGGTCGCACCCGCATCAACCACCGTGTTTGGTAGTCCGCACGAGTGGGTTCTATCTCTCCTAGCCTAAATTGGCACTTTTCTTTTTTTATCATTAATTGTCAGTGTTTAGAGCACCTTTTCCCTCTCTCGCTAACAGTTATGTTTCTTTTTGCCCAAATTGGTAGCAAATCTAGAGCAACTTCACTCTTCAATAATTCATTCCTTTTGTCCCTTGTTTTTGCCCGATCTGGTAGAAAATATAGAGCAGCAAATCACACCAGCATAGTACATACATTCAGAAAACAAAACACAATGGCTCTAGGGGGAACAAGGTGTCAAACCATGGTCAGACTGTGAAAAACACATAGGAATGCAACTGCCACATGTAATGTTGCACCAGTGTGAAATAGGTTGCATCACCACATCCATTGGGGTGTTTGTGGTCATCTGGATGAAGGTTGTTTGGAAAAGAACACATGCAATGACTCTAGGGGGATCAAGATGTCAAAGCATGGTTAGAAACCCCAAAAATACATAGTAATGCAACTGACACATGTAATGGTGCACCATTGTGACTTAGGATGCATCACCACATCCATTGGGGTGTTTGTAGTCATGTGGATCAAGGTGGTTTGGAAAAAACACATGGAATGACTCTAGGGGGATCAAGTAGTCAAAGCATGGTCAGAAAGCCCAAAAACACATAGGAATGCAACTACCACATGTAATGGGGCTTGTTGGTTTGTGGCACGAAAGTTCTTGGGCGAGTGCATGGCGGGGTCCGACTTGCCTGTAACTGCTGCAATTTGCAAATTTGGGATGCCAACTACCGAAAGGGTCATTTAGAGGCAAACTCATCCCACCCCTACAAAATTCAAGCATTCCTTCAAACTGCCCCGTGAAGTAGACGTTCGGGACCCTCAAGTTAGTGCTCTGTCTGTGATGCAAGCACTAACACGGCAACCACATAGGCAAAACAACGAAATAAGGGCCTTGGTGCGTTGACCAAATTCACAAATTCACTCTCTCCTTTCGCATGAACCCTAGCACCAGCGGCATCGAAATCCACCCTCCAACTAGAATGACCCCTTTAGACATTTAAATTTTGGCATCAAGTTGCTACACCCACTCGCTGATCCCGAGCTCCCGCATGCCTTGCCCGCCATTGCGAGGCTCTAGCCCACCTCTGCCACCGACGAGCTAAGCAGCACGAAGGATGGCAGTTCCTACTACCAAAGAAGAAGAAGTTATGGCTACATGTGGGCGAGCTACTCTTCTCTTTTCTATTCGCACTAACTATAACTTCTAGCTGGCTGTTGACATTATAGAGATAGATCGAACCTAGAATTGTTTGCTAGCCCAACGTTGACAAACAATTCTTATTTTTTGTCCCCAATTTTCTTCCATGTAGGATCTCTGCAGACCACCCTTACCTGGTTACGGTAACCCTCTTCATCTATGACCCTAAATTAGCAAATGAGAAGGGCATGTGGTATGGACATCATTGTGTAATGATGGAAGAAGCGCATACGTAGATCTGCACTATCCCTGGTATGGTTGCTGCTTTGCATAAACATGCTGAATAGGGCCAAAGCAGACTGCAAAGTTCAGCTTCATGAATGAACGAGGCATCATGGTTCATCTAACGTGTGATAGCAAGCTAATTGGTTTGATGAAAAAGTCTGCTTCAGCTTGCATGTTTATGCAGAATTGTGATGTACTAGATGTGGAAACTGGTGCTTCTGGGAGTCGCCCTGCTATTCTTGGACAGGGTGGTCACTCGAATCCTTTCTCCTGGTAAGCAAAAGTCTCTTGTGGTTTGCATGTTTATGCTTAATTGTAATTTTTTTGTTTACTCTGTAGATATTAGGTAGTTAGATGTGTCTTGTATCTTTGGTAGGAACCGCAAGGTTAGAAACATGACTGATGAGTCAGTCATTTTGCTGCCGGAAGAAAATCAAAACGAGTGGAGTGATTATACTGCATACGATTCTGGTGTTGATTGTCCTGGCGATGCAGAGTACGTGAAGGTAAGAAAATTGGCACCCAAGAAGAGGAAGAAGACATGAAATGAAGAAGCCAGTGGAAGTGAAGGCTTGGCATCCAAGCAGGGAAGAAGGCTAGTAATAAAGATGCATAATAATGTGTTGAACTTGCACCTATATATGTAATTTGGTTAAATTATGGAGCTGTGTGCGTGGAACTTGTCGGGCGAAACAATCTGCCCCGTTCTCGGAGAAAAATGTACTGTGACTTGAGGTTTGGAAATGACCGAGTCACTAGTTGAATCCGAAATTGTGATTGTTCCACTACTATTTGAAAACTCGCAGCACCGGTACCGCGATTGCTGAGGGGGAGGGGGTCTCCAAATTCTATGGAATGTTAGTGACATAAAAATAAATTATTTAAGCTACTACACTCCATCAAGAAGCAACTTATTTCGACTGCTAGACAATGACATGAAAATATAAACAACAATGCAAACCGATAATGCCCAGATAATGAGGAAATTGTTACCACTTTCTGACCTAATCTTGAGCCCGTCTATCTCACCACCTCCCTCCTCCTGCCTCCCCTGCATCTGGCGATGCTCCCGGATCTCCACTAACAGGATGTACATGCTTCCACTTTATAAATTGTGTCTGTGACATTTGCATGTAGCATAAACCATGTAGATTATGTTTAAACAAACCACCAAAGTCAGATTACCACCACGTCAGACAAAAGGAAATACTTAAGGGCTAAGACAGAATAACGGACGATCAATTTTTCTCTCCTAGGACTTCGAGATCACTAGTTCAGACCGCTTGGTCAACAAGTACTAGTATTACAATTAAAAAAGTACAGAGTTCTAGCTAAATAGAACTAGTTATCACACATCTCCTTGATCTTCCTAATCTAAGCCCGATGCACATGTTCCTACGAGTGCAAGGATTGAATCGTCTCCATCATGTTTTTAGTATATTTATTGTTCAGCGTCAGTTTTTTCTCTACACTTATCATGATGAACTTTTCAATACCTGTAATTGTAGCGTGCTGGACTTTGGCTTCGTGAAGTTCAATCCTTGCTCCAGTCAGTTCTTGATGTGCTTTAGCCTTCAGGGTCAACACCACATCACTCTCCTCCTCGACTTCGCTAACCTTTTCGTGCACCCTCCTGAGATCTCGGTGAAGCTTGGTTGAGTCACCATGGTTAAATAATTCATCTCAGCACTCTCAAGAATTGAGCTGACTATGGCTTCTTTCAACTCAACAATCATATCCCATAGTTTGTCCAGTGATTTCTGCATCTATTTGGGCCACTCTAGAATTACCCATTTGACAAAACCGCAACTTTTGTATGTCAACATTGAACCTTGTCAACTTTTGTACAAATATAGCGAGCACATCTCCATGTTTACATAGCAGAGGACTGTCTCCCTCCGCTAAACCGTGATAGTCCGAGTTGTACAGGGTCTGGTTGGCCTAACACATCAGACATGCAAGACTAATCAGAGTAGACCTAGCTCAAAAATGGATAAATGGACACATATGTTAGAGATGAGATGACTCACATCGAAATCACTGTCACTGTCATCATGACGCGTTTCCTCACCAGGGTGTGGGACTGGGGTGGCTGCGGGAGAGATCGCTGGAGGCGCCATTGGCTTACGGCTATGGCAGGATGGAAGAGAACTGGGGACAGTGGCTTCGAGGGGAAGGAAGAGAAGTAAATGGGGAGGAAGAGAATTAAAGGGTACATGACACTGAAGGTGGGCCCACGAAACACGTGATACTGGCAAGTGGGAGCACGCGGTATTACCAGTTTGACCAGAACAAGCGGACAGTAAGCTTGGCCAACCATATCGCAGAACTGCCTGCTCACAGATTGCCCTTATGAAGAACCATCACAATCGCTAAAGTTCCCCGACTGAATGGTCTGTAACAATCAGGATGTAGAACAAGTGTCTTGGGGTGGGACTTCTAGAAGAATTTATCTAATGGCCATCATTGGGGCCATCCACCATTGGGCGCTATGGTTACGATCAAACCATGCATGTGTTCTTTGCCCAACTACAATGATCCACATGGCCACACACACTCAAGTGAGTTTGGTGATGCAACCTCTTTCAAACTGGTACTCCATTGCATGTGGTAGTTGAACATCTTTCGAGGGTTCCTGACCATGGATTAACACATATTGGAGTGACATTGCATGTGTTCTTTTCCAAACCACAATGATCCGCATGTCCACACACACTCACGTGGGTGTGGTGATGCAACCTCTTTCAGACTGGTGCTCCATTGCATGTGCTAGTTGAATTCCAACATGTTCCTGGGATTCCTGACCATGGTTTGACACATATTAGAGTGACATTGCACGTCTTATTTGCCAAACCACAATGATCCACATGGCCACACACACTCAAGTGGGTGTGGTGATGCAACCTCTTTTAGACTGGCGCTCCATTGCATGTGACAGTTGAATTCCCAGATGTTCTTGGGGTTCCTGACCATGGTTTGACACATATTGGAGTGACATTGCAAGTGTTATTTTCCAAACCACAATGATCCACATGGCCACACACAAGTGGGTGTGGTAATTCAACCTCTTTTAGACTAGTGCTCCATGGCATGTGGTAGTTGAATTCCAACATGTTCCTAGGGTTCCTGGCCATGGTTTGACACATATTGGAGTGACATTGCATGTGTTCTTTGCCAAATCATAATGATCCACATGACCACACAAACTCAAGTTGGTGTGGTGATGCAACCTCTTTCAGACTAGTGCCCCATTGCATGTGGAAATTGAATTCCAACATATTCTGGGGTTCCTGACCGTGGTTTGACACATATTGGAGTAACATTGCATGTGTTCTTTGTCAAACCACAATGATCCATATGGCCACACACACTCAAGTGGGTGTGGTGATGCAACCTCTTTCAGACTGGTGCTCCATTGCATGTCGCAGTTGAATTCAAACATGTTCTAGGGATTCCTAACCATGGTTGGACACATATTGGAGTGACATTACATGTGTTGTTTGCCAAACCACAATGATCCAAATGGCCACGCACACACAACTGGTGTGGTAGTGTAACCTCTTTTAGATTAGTGCTCCATTGCATCTGGAAGTTGAATTCCAACATGTTCCTGCGTTCCTGACCATGGTTTGACACATATTGGAGTGACATTGCATGTGTTCTTTGCCAAACCACAATGATCCACACAACGACACACACTCAAGTCAGTGTGGTGATGCAACCTCTTTCAGACTGGTGTTCCATTGCATGTGGCAGTTGGATTCCAACATGTTCCTGAGGTTTCTGACCATGGTTTGACACAAATTGGAGGGACATTTCATGTGTTCTTTGATAAACCACAATCATCCACATGGCCACACACACACTCAAGTGGGTGTGGTGATGCAACCTCTTTTAGACTAGTGCTCTATTGAATGTGCGAGTTGAATTCCAACATGTTATTGGGATTCCTGACCATGGTTTGACACATATTGGATTGACATTGCATGTGTTCTTTGCCAAACCACAATGATCCACATGGCCACACACACTCAAGTGGGTGTGGTGATGCAACCTCTTTTAGACTGGCTCTCGATTGCATGTTACAGTTGAATTCCTAGATGTTCATGGGGTTCCTGACCATGGTTTGACACATATTGGAGTGTCATTGCTTGTGTTATTTTCCAAACCACAATAATCCACATGGCCACACACAAGTGGGTGTGGGAATTCAACCTCTTTCAGACTAGTGCTCCATTGCATGTGGTAGTTGACTTCCAACATGTTCCTAGGGTTCCTGACCATGGTTTGACACATATTGGACTGACATTGCATGCGTTCTTTGCCAAACCACAATGATCCACATGAACACACACACTCAAGTGGGTGTGGTGATGCAACCTCTTTCAGAATAGTGCTCCATTGCATGTGGGATTTGAATTCCAACATATTCCTGGGTTCCTGATCGTGGTTTGACACATATTGGAGTAACATTGCATGTGTTCTTTGTCAAACCACAATGATCCATATGGCCACACACACTCAAGTGGGTGTGGTGATGCAACCTCTTTCAGACTGGTGCTCCATTGCATGTCGTAGTTGAATTCCAACATGTTCCAAGGATTCCTGACCATGGTTGGACACATATTGTAGTGACATTGCATGTGTTGTTTTCCAAACCAAAATGATCCACATGGCAACACACACACACAACTGGGTGTGGTGATGTAACCTCTTTTAGACTAGTGCTCCATTGCATGTCGAAGTTGAATTTGAACATGTTCCTGGGTTCCTATCCATGGTTTGACACATATTGGAGTGATATTGCATGTGTTCTTTGCCAAACCACAATGGTCCACAAAACCACACACACTCAAGTCGGTGTGGTGATGCAACCTATTTCAGACTGGTGTTCCAGTGCATGTGGTAGTTGAATTCCAACATGTTCCTGGGGTTTCTGACCATGGTTTGACACAAATTGGAGTGTCATTTCATGTGTTCTTTGCCAAACCACAATCATCCACATGGCCACACACACTCAAGTGGGTGTGGTGATGCAATCTCTTTACACTGGTGCTCTATTGCATGTGTGAGTTGAATTCCAGCATGTTATTGGGATTCCTGACCAAGGTTTGACACAATTTGCATTGAAATTGGATGTGTTCTTTGCCAAACCACAATGATCCACATGGCCACACACACTCAAGTGGGGTGGGACTTCTAGAGGAATTGATCTAATGGCCACCATTTGGGGCCATCCACCATTGGGCGCTAAGGTTACGCTCAAAGCTTGCATGTTTTCTTTGCCAAACTACAATGATCTACATGGCCACACACACTAAAGTGGGTGTGGTGATGCAACCTCTTTTAGACTGGTGATCCATTGCATGTGGCAGTTGAATTCCAACATGTTCCTAGGGTTCCTGACCATGGTTTAACACATATTGGAGTGACATTACATGTGTTGTTTGCCAAACCACAATTATCCACATGGCCACACACACTCAACTGGGTGTGTTGATGTAACCTCTTTCAGACTGGTGCTCCATTGCATGTGGAAGTTGAATTCCAACATGTTCCTAGGGTTCATGACCATGGTTTGACACATATTGGAGTGACATTGCATCTGTTCTTTGCCAAACCACAATGATCCACATGGCCACATACACTGAAGTGGATCGTAACCTTCGCGCCCAATGGTGGATGGGCCCCAATGGTGGCCATTAGATCAATTCTTCAGGGATGGCGTAAGCGAACCAAGTATCAATTTCACAACGTATTGTTCTTGTACATTGCCCCGGGTTCGCTAACTCATCCCTGAAAAAACCTGACACGAATGTGTCTGCCTTTCTTTTGGGGCAAATTTGAATCATTGGCCACAATAAGAAATTGAAATGTAATCCTACGAAGCAATATTCTGGGATATACATATTTAGGTACAAAAACAATCCTAAATATTGTAATTACAAATAACAAAAAACCAAACAATCTTCAGGTACATGTAGAAACAACTTATTATTAGAACCATGCATATACATATGAGGGTGCAGACAAATATTAAGAAGGTGCACTTCTCCTTAATATCAGGGTGAAGACAGTTAACACATACACATAATGATGTATAACATAATAATCTCAGTCATATGCTAGGTTTTCTCCATCTCCCGAAGAACTAAAGATCTACTCAGAGATGGAGGCAATCAACATCATGGAAATGGTAATGGAAACAATCATAGATGAATAGTACTTGTATAAATCCACAGCGAGTATAGGAATTACAACAAGATCTAGACAAGATGTAGATGGGATGGATGAGGATGGTGGTGATGCAGCGGTAGTTGATGAAGATCGATTTCATGGCCTCCCGGATCTTCCTCGGGTGAAGGTGGATCCCTGGCGGATGAGTTCCCCCTCTAGATGCCTTCTAGAGATGAGGTTTTCGCAATATCTAGGTGTTCTGTATGTCGTCTATCTGAACCAATTGCACGGGGTAAACTATTTGACGAGGCGGAGGCGGTGCCAACTATACGACCGGAGCTATACAAGCGGAAGAAATTCTCCCATAGTATAGTTGGTCGTTACGCTCTCTGCCTCCCTTGTTCGCTTCTGATTTTCTTCTGGTATTATTAATATTTCCCAAATAAGAGATTTATGTTGTTTTTGACTACTTTTCTCCTCAGTACAATTGCTTCAATAATTAAATCCATTGGATCCATCATCTATCCTGATCCTGGTGAAAGCAAACATAAAACCTGTGCGGGAGCGCCGTAAAATACCAAAATCATACATCTACAATGCAAAATAATAATGTAAAACATGATGCAAATGTGCACTCATCAACTTCCCCAAGCTTAGACTCTTGCTCGTCCCGAGAAAGTTTTTAGCTTAATGGATGTGATCCTCATATTCATGAAGCTGAGTCAGTAAAATAAATAAGGCAATTGGAGCATGTGTTTATCATATATGATACAGGGGAATGAGTTCATGAATAATACCTTAGTCGAACCATCTGAATAGTATTAGAAGTATTCCAGACCTTAGTTATTAACAATTCATAAAAGATGAATCTCAACATAATCTAAAAGAATCCGGTTCAACAGAATGAGCTAACGAGGTAGTCCCAAGTGTTTTAGGATCAACGTATTAACATGGGATTCAAAATCTCAAAAGTGTCTCTTTGTCATACCACAATATAGTGGTATATGCCTATTTGCTCTTTGCACATTAGCTCTTTTTCTTCTTTATTTTCTTTTTCTTTGCATATATGCTCACACTTTTGCTATAACTGTTGTGCAAAGGAGCTAGCCATATATTCCACTTCATGTAGGAATCCAAAGTTTCAAAGATCCCAATTATCAAATTCCAACTGTATATGAAGCATTCTTATGACTTGAGATTCAACTACGACTTTTTCTCACTCTATTTAGATAGCACTTTCATTTTCCTTTGTAAAATGTTTCTTTTTCAACTTAATTGTATAGATAATTTTTTTGTGAATCAAACCGTAGACTTATAGCATATTGACCAAATTAACTTGATGTGTTCCATTAATACTAGTGGTGTGGAAGACTCCTATTGCTATCATCAAGTGCAAGTAAAATCATACTCAAGCCATTCATATATCAACAAAGAAAACACAAACTCAAGATTGCTCCATGTATAATAATAAACTTGGAATTTCATAAAAGGGATCGGCTATTCCTGAAGGGAATTCTAATGCTGCAAACTTTATTTCTAGTTTGAACTAATGCATAAACTGCAATATAAAACTTATAAGAAAGATTACAAGGTCTTTAAAGATCTCCCCATGCTTGGAATCAAGCCAGGCGGGATCAATTAACTCGTTGCGGGTACCTATTCCTCCTATTGGGTAGATAGAGCTTCGCCTTCTTCCTTTACGTTGCCTGCTTTAATTATTCTAACAAAGTGAATGCTGAGCTTGGCCATGTTGTATTGGAGCTTCAACATTTTCCTCTTGAGGAATTTCTTCTCATCTGTTAAATCAAAGATAGTTTTAGTCAACAAACCAACTCTACCATTGATTGCATCGACCTTCTTCTCAAGGTCTTTTCTCATCATCAAGTAGGAGTCAATCGCTTCTCCAATTGTTTCAACGCATGCCTTAGAAGCCTTTTCATACTCACAGATCTTAAGATGAATCTCATCTTGCTGCACCTTCTTAGGTTTAAGAGGTGATGGACCAAGAGGAGGTTTATAATAGGATCCTATGTTGTAACAATAAGGATTAGGGAGGTACTCATCCTTGTTCCTTCCCTGCTCAGCTTGTCTCATCATCTCCGTCCTCTATGGGAACAGTTCCTCCCAATTTAGGACAGGGTTGATCTCCAGGCTAGATGATGATGACGATCCTTTAGGTTTTGCTTCCTCGATCCTCTTCATGGTCTTCTCATCTTTCATCTTCTAGACCTGGTTGACATGGAAGGGCTGCATGGCTTTGCTGCAAGGATGTTATTAGAGGGCTTGTATATGGATGGAGAGGATTTTTCGAGGCTAGAGGCTGTAGCACTGCGAAAACTTAATGAAAAATGTTAGATATAATCAGATTTAAAAGGAGGGCTCAAAAACCCTAGCCGTCTTGCATAATGAGCAACTATACGGGCGCAGTCTGTATAGCTCCTGCCGTATAGTTGTGAACCGACTATAGATTAGATCTACGGCCGAACCTAACTATACGGGTGGAATTTTTCATTCCAGCCATATAGTTGGTCGTTAATCTATCTGTTTCCTCGATGAAATTTTTGAAGAAGGGTCGATAACCATATGACCACGACTATACGGGCGAAATTTTTAATTCTGGCCATATAGTTGGTCGTTAAACTCTCAGTATTCCAGATATTATTTTGGCAAAGGTGTAGACAACTATACCACAACAACTATATGGGTGGAATATTTAATTCCGGGCATACAGTTGGTTGTTAAACTATTTGTTTCCTTGACAAATTTTTTGGAGAAGCGTTGATAACTATACGACCACGACTATATGGGCGGAATTTTTAATTCTGGCCATATAGTTGGTCGTTAAACTCTTAGTACCTTTCGCGGACAGAAGTGTTGTCATCGCAACAACTATACGTCTGGAATTTTTATTCCCGAAGTATAGTTGGTCGTTAAACCTTCTGTGTCCACCAAAAATATTCTGCTTCTCCAAGTATTCTTTATTAATCCGAAACTTAACAAAATATCGAGTTTTGACAAATAAATGTCAGCTTAGACTTTCGAACAATTTTGGCATCATCCATTTTCCTTCTTCTTTGCTAGAGCATGAATAATTTTCATTAAAACAATACTTAATCTAGACTTCAACTAAGAACATTGAAAACTTACTCAACCATTATTTCACAAGGTTTGCCTCCCGTGAAGCACTTTTTTATGGTCAATAGCTTGACCATAGTAATGCGCATTCCATCTTGACTCCATTATTCTTGTAATTGATGTTCTTCATATATTTTCACTTTATCACTTCTTTGCTGGTGCTCAGTTCTATAGTGACCGCACTTATAGCTTCTTTCACCCGATAATGCTTCAAGCGTTGTCCATTTACCAGCCATGCGAGAGAGGGTGTTTTTCGTTGGAGATTCACCGCTCCTGATGAATATGCTTCTTCAACTACATATGGACCTTCCCACTTCGACCTGAGTTTTCCTGGAAACAACTTAAGACGAGAATTATAGAGAAACACTTTGTCTCCACTTTAAAAAAAATTATTATTTGTTTTTCTATCATGCCATCTTTTAATCTTTTCCTTAAACAACCTAGCATTCTCATAGGTTTCACTTCTAAACTCATATAAAGCATGCATATCTAATAAATGCTTTTCCCCTGCTGCTTGGAGATCATAATTAAGATTCTTGATTTCCCAAAAAGCTTGGTGTTCTAGTTCTAATGGTAAATGAGATGCCTTACCATACACCATCTTATAAGGTGTTATACCCATTGGATTTTTAAACGCAGTATGGTATGCCCATTAGAGTGTCGTTTAACTTGTACGACCAATCCTTCCTTGATTTGTCCATCGTCTTCTCGAGTATGGTCTGCAGTTCTCTATTTGAGAGTTCCACTTGACAACTTGTTTGGGGATGATATGGCGAAGGAACATGGTGAGTTACTCCATACTTGCTGTGGATTTTCCTGAAAGTCCCTTTCATAAAATGAGAACCACCGTCAGTAATTAAAAAGCTAGGAACTCCAAACCTGCGGAATATGACATCCTAAATCATCTTCACTGAGGTAGCTACATCTGCATGATTTGTTGGGAGAGCTTCAACCCACTTAGTAACATGGTCAACAACAACAAGAATATGAGTATAACCGTTTGACTCTGTAAATGGCCCCATGTAATCCATTCCCCGTACATCAAAGGGTTCAATTATTAGACTATAATTCATCGCCATTTCTTGTCTCCTACCTATATTACCTCTTCTTTGTCAAGCATCGCAGTATTCCACATACCTGTGTGCATCCTTGAGTAAGGGGGGCCTATAGAATCCGGATTGAAGTACCTTTGCAACAGTTCTTTTATCTGCATGATGACCTCCATATGGACTGTCATGACAAGCCTTCTGTCAACACCTGGATTTTTAATACCAGATGCCTGTTATGCCATATCTCGCAATCCTAGGATTACCATTTTTTTGAGACATAACATAATTGGTACCACAGTACATCATTCATTACAAACCATAATAAAGGTCTTACAAATAAAGGATCTCATGATCTAGTCTTAATACAAATCAAGCAGCAGAAAATAAACATAGTAGGGGATCCATCTCTAGAGATGATCCTAGTTCTCGTAGACCTCCTACTATCCATCATCCTGTAGTCCTCCTCATAGTCTAGCCACGGGAATAGCCAGGGACAAAGCCATGAGTACTCTTTAAGTACTCGCAGACTATCACTAATAAGTAAGGTAGTTCTAGTAGGAACCTTAAGCTCTAGGTTTATTTACAAAAAGCCATGTTTATCTCAAACTTAGTTTAGAAGTAAAGAAAACTAATTTAATGTTCTACATCACTTAAGTGGGAACCTAGTTTTCATATCCACAATCCTATTGTGGTCATGTCAAAGTCATTGTTCACTTCACAAATCTTTTTTGAAAACATTTTACAACGGAACAGTATGGCCATTCCAACTATCCATGACCGCGGATGCGGCTATTCGAATAGTTTGACACTCTCAAGAGGTGGTACACTTTCACCAAAAAATTCGATACATCTGTCAGGGATAACCCTGAACCAATCATACTTAGTATGCGGATAATCAATCATAACCTTTCAATTACACACCATAGTATAGGCACCTCCCCTATGAGCTTGACCTCCCAGCCATGGCCATCTGCCATCCTGGGCACTACATAGGTGGACATTCATCACGAGGTAGCCTCAGATCAACCTCTTCCACAACGGAACCCATACTAAGGCATATAAACTTCCAGTTAAGCCCTACCCAATTCAAGTATTATGGTTGTATGGTAAAATTGGAATGCTATCGCATCCGAACCCGACCATTAGTTTTTATGAAAGGGACAAGGCTCATGCCTCAAAATTTTCATCATCAATCATTGTGTTTCTCAACACATGTCAAAACATTTCAATAGAATGAATCATCATTCCAAGGTTTTCTTATAATTTTCACCAAGTATTCCTTTCTAAAGTGATCAACTTTTATGCTTAGCACTAGCCACTAAAGTTGAGGGTATTCACTAATAAGGGGTGCTAATCAATTATAACTATCCAACTCTAGTGTTATACCTTTTGATGACATCTAAATATAACTACTTAGGCCTAGTTTTATACTCTTTATGGTATCTATCCTATTTTTCCAATACTCACAAATCACTATCCAAAAGTAAAGAACTTTGGTAAAAGGAAAAGAGTAAATCTTGCAAGTAAAACTTGGAAATGGGTATAATCAAGGGTGCATAGCCAAGGCATGCCTAATGCATCTTTCATAGGTTATCTTGCACAATTCTATCTTGCAAGTGTTAGCTTGCATGGTTAATTTGTAGTGCTTGGCTTGCCATGAGTAGTGAAGTGGTTGAATTTTTCTTCTTCTTCTTCTTCTTCTTCTTCTCTGTAGTACTCCTCCTCCTCCTCGTATCCCGGGTCGGTGCTAACGTTTATAAATGAATACGAGGTACATAATCACCAAATAATACTTAACTACTTCTATTTATCACACTAAGGTTTACACTAGATGATCTAGCATCATCACAATCATCACATGAAATAAAGACTTAGTCTTATTTATTTTATTTTAGAAAAGTAATTTCTACTCATTGAAAATACTTAAGATTTAATATTCTCCAATTAAAATGTGGGATCATGTTGACACGTGTCATCACCACATATTCTAATACTTGGTAATGTGATTTAAAGTGGTGGTCACATTTTATAAAGTTTAAGATTATTATTTAATAAAAGTAAAGTGACTAGAAATGCCTATATAGCATTCTTTTACTACTATTCCAAGATCACGGCATGTAATCCTAAATATTTTTACATATTTAGATATATCTTGTCAAATGTTATTTTTGAGAGTTGGAATCAACTCAAAAGCATTTATGGTTGATTTTTCAAAAATGTTTGAACTTGGAAAAATGTTTGAAGTTTGAAGTTGAAAAATGTTTGAGAGTTGTTATTTTTGGTATAGGTGATCCATTATTTAAAATGGTTTGAATCCAATGGGCTTGGATAGATATTTTGAATACCTTTCTAGCAAAATTGGAATCATGCAATTTGGTTCAGTGAATCTCTTTGAATTTATTTTTGAATCTACTAACATAATCTGGTTTTAACTAAAAAGGAAAAAGATTATTTGAATCACTCGGCTCTACGTGGGAAAGTAAATGGGCCGGCCCAACTGCACTGTGTTGGTGTAGTAGGCTGCTGACAGGGGGGTCCCACTAGTCAGTGTCTCATCTAACCCGAAACGGTATGTTTCAACCAGAGCCCTACAATTAGAACACGATCTAACATCTAATATTCATCGTCTACGTCGAACATCTCCGGTGAGGAATTAAACCTAACACGGCAGTGGGGGTCGTGTGAGGCTCACCAGGCCTCCAGCTAGGGTCAGCGATGGAGGTGAATGACGTTGTCGACGACGGCGGTTCGAACGGTGGTCGCTTGTTCTAGGGAAGGGTGTAGGAGGTTTTGTGAGGAGTGGGGAGTGCGATGGTGTGGAGAATAGAGGCTGGGGCGGCCTATATTTATACACCAGCGAAGGGACACTGCGACATGGGATCGGGCTTGTTGGTGACGGTGATACAGGGGGCTAGCGGCATGGCTGATGGTAGGGGGCGATGCGGCGCTTCCTGGCGGTCGTCACAGGCTTAATGGCACGATAGAGGGTGGTCGAGAATGGTCGGGCACGGGCGATGCTCTGCACAGGAGCGACAACGTCGAGACAGCGTACATGGGCTATGGGTCGCGCGGCGGCGAATGGGCATGTCTGGGAGGTAGATAGAGTCATGGCGAGTTTGTGCATGCGCGGAGAGGGCGAGGTGCGGCGTGTGCGCGCTGGTCGGCTGCGGCGCTCTGGCGCGCTCTCGGCACGGTGTAGAGACAATGGGTGTGGTGGTTTCCCGGTGGTCCACGGCTTGCCTGCTGTCCAGTGTTGGACAGGGGTAGCGGTGGATGGTGGCCTGTCTTCTGGACATCGTGGGATAGGGCGCCGTGGTCTGTGGTGAGCTACCCATGGTTCGGCGGCGCGGCGAGCATCGGGCGGCAGTGCACTGGCGCAACGGCAAAGAGGGGGTGTGTGTCTGGTGCTGCTAGGCACTGGGTGAGACAGGGGAGTGAAATGGGGGCAAATGGTTGAGTGATCACTGCTCCAAACAGTGAAGTTAGGCAGTGGTTTAATCTTTGTCTGCAATGTGTTCGACCAAATGGCCGCATGTACTCAAGTTTGAAATTTTGAATGAAATTTGGTGAGTGATCTAATCTTAATCTTGGTAGTCTCTGGTTTCTTGGGTTTGCCAAGGTGAATTTATTTGAGTGGTTTTTGCAAAATGGTGATCTTAGTACATACAGTTGATTCAGTTTTGAATTGTCCTTTAAATAGATTTGAGAATAGTTTCTATGAGTTTGTAAAGTGGGATTGGATTCACTTTTACTTGGTCTAGAAAGGGGTGAAAATAATTGGAAATGTTTTTGTTAGAAATTCTTTACTAGGAACATTCAAAGTGGTCTAGTGGTTAACTTTGGTCAAAATGACCATTTGATCATATGGTTATTATTTGAATTTCTTTTCTTTTGATTTGGTTTGTAATTGGCCTAGCTGATGTAGTAATCACCTTTAAACCATTTTTTATCATTTGTAGCAATCAAACATGGGAATTGCAATCATTCATGAAAATCACACATACACTCATATTCAAATTAATAATAAAAGTTTTTGTTAACCCTAAACTTGGGTGATTTGAACTTGCTAACCTTGCTTAATAGTTTTGGGGTGTTACAAACCTTCCCTCCTTGAGAAACTTGGAACTAAAGAGATTTGGAAACTCAGTCTTAATGTAATCTTCTCGCTCCCAAGTAGCTTCTTCTTCAGTATGGTTGCTCCACTGGATCTTGAGAAACTTGATACTCCGGGTCCTAGTGGTTCTGAAGGCTTCTTCCAAAATATGAATGGGTACTTAACGATAGGTTAGATCTTTTTTGATATCTATAGCTCAGTGATCGATGTTCTTGAAAACTTCTAGGCATTTGCGAAGTAACGAGATATGGAACACATTATGTATGGCGGACATCTCCTTCAACAGTTCCAGTTGATATGATACTTCTCCTCGGTGATTCAATATCTTGAAGGGTCCAATATATTTGGGGGATAACTTTCCTTTTAGTTGAAAATGTTGCATTCCTTTGAAGGGTGATACTTTGAGATACATAAAATCTCTGACATTGAAGGTTAGGTCTCGACGCCTCTTGTCAGCATAACGCTTATGTCTAGACTGGGCGGTCTTGAGGTGCTCACGGACTTTGTGAACTTTCTCTTCGGCTTCTCGTAGGATGTCGGGTCCAAAGATCTGACTCTCTCCTACTTGCGACCAATTCAAGGGGGTAAGACACTTCCTTCCATACAGAAATTCAAAGGGGGGCATTTGCAAACTGGCTTGATAGCTATTGTTGTATGAAAATTCTGCGAAAGGTAGACAATCTTCCCATTTTGATCCATACTCTAGAACACAAGCTCTCAACATATCTTCTAAGATTTGGTTGACTCTTTCAGTTTGTCCATCAGTTTGCGGGTGATAAGATGTGCTGAAGTTCAGCTTGGTTCCTAATCCTTCTTGGACTTTCTGCAAAAATCTTGAGGTAAACTAGGTTCCTTGATCCGACACTATTGTCTTAGGGGTTCCATGCAAACTGACGATTCTAGCAATGTACAACTCTGCTAGCTTCGAACTCTGGTAGGTGGTCTTGACAGGTATAAAATGGGCTACCTTGGATTGTTTATCAACTATGACCCAAATAGAGTCATTTCCCCTACTAGATGTAGGCAAACCGGTGATAAAATCCATTCTGACAGAATCCCATTTCCATTCTGGAATCTATAATGGTTGCAAAAGTCTTGCGGGTCTCTCATGTTCCACTTTGACTCTCTGACAAATATCACACTAGGCGATGTAGCTTCCGATTTCTCTCTTCATCTTGTGCCACCAAAATTTGTCCTTCAAATCCTGATACATCTTCGTTCTTCCGGGATGGATAGAATAAAGAGTATCATGAGCATCCTACATGATGACTTGTTTCATCTTGGAATCTGCTGGCACACAAATATGTCCTTTGTACCACAAAAATCCTTCTTCATCTTCATTGAATCCGGGTACCTTCCCTCTACCGATACGACACTTGATTCCATCGATACATGCATTTCCTTTCTGCGCTTCCTTGATCTGACTGATCAAAGTGGATTGAAGTTCCATGCTAGCTAAAAATCCTTTGTTAATGAGATCCATTCTAAACTTCTCCAACTCTTCATGCAAACTTGGCTGGGTTTCCTTAATCATTGTGTTTAGTCTACACGACAATCTTCTAAGAGCATCCGCTACCACATTGGCTTTGCCGTGGTGATAGTGAATGTCAAGCTAATAATCCTTGATTAACTCTATCCATCTCCTTTGCCTCATATTCAGCTCCTTCTGGGTGAAAATATACTTTAGACTCTTGTGATCCGAATAAATCTCACAGCGGTTACCCATAAGGTAATGACGCCATGTTTTCAAGGCTAAAACTATGGTTGCTAGTTCCAGGTCATGGGTAGGGTATTTTTGCTCATGTTGCTTCAGTTGTCGGGACATATATGCTATAACCTTGCCTTCTTGCATCAACACACATCCAAGACCAATCTTGGATGCATCACAATACACATCAAAAGGCTTCGTGATATCTGGTATGATCAGAATTGGGGCTGAAATCAATCTCTTTTTGAGCTCTTGAAAACTTGATCCACATTTGTCCGTCAATTCAAACTTCTTATCTTTCTTCAACAATTGGGTCATCAGTCTTGCGATGCTCGAAAATCCTTCTACGAACTTGCGGTAGTATCCCGCTAATCCGAGAAATGCACGGACTTGGGTTTGAGTGGTTGAGGCATTTCATTCTTCAACATCTTTGATTTTGGCGGGATCGACAGCGACTCCTCCTGCCGACACAATATGTCCTAGGAATCCTACTTCCTTCAACCAGAACTCACATTTGCTAAAATTGGCATACAACTAATGCTCTCTAAGGGTTTCAAGGATGGTTCTCAGGTGTACCTCATGGTCTTCTTCTGACTTAGAATAGATCAGAATATCGTTAATAAAAACAATGACAAATTTATCTAGAAAGTTCATAAAAATCTTATTCATGAGATTCAGGAAATAAGCGGGGGAATTGGTTAATCCAAAAGATATGACAGTGTACTCATACAATCCATATCTGGTGCTAAAGGCAGTCTTTGGGATATCCATTGCATGAATCTTAAGTTGATGATAACCAGTTCTAAGATCAATCTTAGAAAACACTCTGGCACCGATCAACTGCTTGAACAAATCTTCTATCTTCTGAAGTGGGTACTTGTTCTGGATGGTGACATCATTCAGCTTTCGATAATCCGTGCACAAACGGTTACCTCCATCCTTCTTATCCACAAACAAAACAGGCGATCTCCATGGCGATGCGCTTGGTTGAATCAGACCTTTCTCCAGCATAGCATCAAGTTGCTTCTTCAGCTCCACTAATTTAGATGGGTTCAGACTATAAGGTCTCTGAGCTATGGGTCCAGTTCTAGGAATTAGTTCAATGATGAACTCGATATCCCGATCTGGGGGCATACCGGGAAATTCATCTGGGAACACGTCGGGGTATTCACATACTACTCTGACTTCGTCTAGGGTTGGTTGGGCTAGATACATGCTCTACTGATACTCCCGTGCTACTGGTCATGATTATGGCTTTCTTGGCACAGTCGATTAATCCTTTATGTTTCGACATCCAATCCATTCCTAGTACTACTTCCAAACCTTTGGTTCCAAGTACTATTAGATTAGATTCTGATAGATACAGCTTTGCCAATTTTTCTAGCTTTGGTGGTTGAACCAGGTATTTGAACTATATTAACATGCTTCAATTTTGTGGGTTGAATCTTACTAGTGCATGCAAATTCTTATGTAACAAACGAGTGCGATGATCCAGAATCAAACAACACTCTTGCAAGTACTGAGTTAACAAAAAACATACCCAGCACGGCATCTGGTGCTTCCTGAGCTACTTCAGCATTCATGTGGAACAGACGGCTGTTGCGGTTGAGTGAGTTCCCTGGGGCAAATCTCCTTCCAGGCTGAACACGATGTTGCTGCTGAGCGGGTGCATTCACATTGGTTGATGTGGCAAGCTTCTTCGGGCACTCGTTGGAGTAGTGACCCTTGACTCCGCATTCGAAGCAAGTATTCTGAGACTTGTCTTTTCCTCGAATAGGCACATCATTGCTTCCAGTCCTTGGGGCAGTATTGTTGTTGGTGGTGTTGTTGTTGTTGGACTTGGGTGGTGCATGATTGAAGTTATTGGAGTTGTCGGGGTTGTTGTTCTGGTTTCCTCCAGACGTCAAATTTCCTCCGCTACGATTGGGATAGTTTGGACGGGACATAGGGAGTCTGTTGTTTCTTGGGGCATATCCTGTAGACGGATTGGGGCGATACTTCTAGGTATGTTGGGATCCAGGATGGTGCATCATCCTGCTCTTGCGATTCACATTGGCTTGGTTTATCTTCCCTTCCATTTGAATGGAAGATTCCACCAGTTCTTCTAGATCCGCAAAACGAATGTTGACTAACACAGTCTGCATATCATCATGTAATTCATTCAGGAACCTTTCCTTCTTCTTTGCTTTGGTGTTAATCTCATTAGGGGCATATCTAGCTAGGGACAGAAATTTGTCACGGTATTCAAATATCTTCATCTTTCCTTGCTTCAGTTCCCTGATTTCATCCCTCATCCTGGTGACCAAACCTTGGGGCACATGGGTCTGGCTGAACTTGATCGTGAATGCTTCCCAAGTTATCATCTAATCTTTGTTCATGGTACGAGTATTATTGCACCAGGCTCTTGCATCTCCTGCTAGATAGTGGGTGGAAAACAGTACCTTTTTATTGGCTTCAACCCCTGCGACCTCCAGATTGTTCTCCATGGTTTGCAGCCATTCATCAGCATCTAAGGGATCCTCAGACTCACTAAATATAGGTGGGTTGGTATTCTAGAAGTTCTTAAGCTTGGATCCATGGTTATCCTGGTTTCCGTGAACTTGATTATTGTGGGCCATCTGAGCTATGTATTGAAGAGTGGCTAAGTTGGTTTGGCGTTCGTCTCTACTAGCTTCACGGTCAGAAAATAGCATTTGCAGAATCTGCAACAATGGGTCCTGAGATGAACTGGTTCCTCCGGGGTTTCCGTGAGTCATCTGAAGATTGAGATGGATAATGAGATAAGAGGGAAATCTCTAAGGTTCATGGTTTTGTTTCAAAAGTTTTAAACTTTGAGTTTGAATCAAGTTTTGCAAACTAACAACTTCCTCTCATTCATTCATTCACTCAAGCACACAACACAAACACACACCACAACACAAATAGAAAAAAGATGGTTTTAAGAACCATTCTATGAAATTACGATAAAGTGGGACCGGTACAACTCGTTCCTACGGTAGTGCTCAAGTGAATATAATCATCATCAATGAAGGCGGAATGATCATCATCAGTGTGGAACTCCATGGCATCATCCTCCAGGTAGTCGTTATCATCGTTGAGGTAAGAGTAGAGATCTCCCTGGATATCTTCACCTTCCTCCTCCTTCGCTTCAAGCTCGATCTCCTGTTCATGGATTGTCTTCTCGAGAGTGGCTACCTTCTTGCAAAGACGATCGATGGTGCGATCCTTCTTATCAAGCTGACGACAAAGGGATTGGCGCTCCTTGGCGAGGATGGCGAGGGTCTGGTCCTTCTTGACTGCAATGGCATAGCTGTGGTTGGCGTAGGCACGGGCGTTGTGCACCTCCTTCTGCCTATCATACAACATGAAGTCAAGATTGTCCACCAGGTGCTTCATCTCCGGATGTCCTGGCATCTCCAAGGGCATTCCCATAGAATCACGCCTTGCATATTGAGAAAAGCGAGTTCCCTGGATCTGGTTTATGTTTTGTCCATACAGATGGGCGAGAGCTTCATGCATAGCCCTGGCTAATCAATCTAGCCAGTTGTTCTCCCGCAAGGTGAATTATATCTTCTCTGAAGTGGGTGGTTCCATCTTTCCTCTGAGATGTGCAATTATCAGCCATTGTAGATCTCCTCCTACGTGATCGTATAGTTGTGCCCCGAAGAACTCCGGGTGCGGGCGCTCTAGATACTCTGACAGTGCATCTAGATTCCTCTCAAAGATCAGGTGGCCTTCGTTGCCCAGCGGGTAGAACTTGCAATACTGGACTTCCATCTATAAGCATTTAGGGCGAGCAAGTTAGTGAGGTAATCAAGTGTGTTAAATTTTTATGTAGGTTTGAAAGAATTTTTGAGGAACATGCTTTTTTTGAAAGAATCTCAAGGATAAGAGTGGGAATAGGTCTTCATAAATACTCACTTCTTTTGTTTTGAAACTAAGGTTTTGTTCAGCCGTCCATTCTAACTAGGGTCTCCTATGGTCTAGATGGCTCTAATACCAACTTGTCAACACCTAGATTTTTAATCCTAGATGCCTATTATGCCATACCTCGTAATTCCAGGATTACTATTTTTGCGAGACATAACAGAATTGGTACCACAGTACATCATCCATTACAAACCATAATAAAGGTCTTACAAATAAACAATCTCATGATCCAGTCTTAATACAAATCAAACAGCGGAAAATAAACATAGTAGGGGCTCCATCTTCAGAGTCACAGGCAATGCTGATGATGGGAGATGATCCTAGTTGTCGTAGACCTCCTGCTGTCAATTATCCTGGTAGTCCTCCTCATAGTCTGGCCACGGGAATAGCCAGGGACAAAGCCATGAGTACTCTTTAAGCACTCGCAAACTATCGCTAACAAGTAAGGTAGTTCTAGTATGCATCTTGGTTTATTTGCAAAAAGCCAGGTTTATCTCAAACTGAGTTTAGAAGTAAAGAAAACTAATTTAATATTCTACATCACTTAAGTGGGAACCTAGTTTTCATATCCACAATCCTATTGTGGTCAAGTCAAAGTCATAGTTCACTTCACAAATTATTTTTGAAAACATCTGACAACGGAACAGTATAGCCATTCCAACTGTCCATGACCGTGGACGTGGCTATTCGAATAATTTCACACTCTCCAGAGGTGGTACACTTTCACCACAAAATTCGATACATCCGTCAGGGATAACCCTGAATTAATCATACTTAGTATGTGGATAATCAATCATAACCTTTCAATTACACACCCTAGTATAGGCACCTCCCTATGAGCTCCGCCTCCCAGCCATGGCCATCTGCTATCCTGGGCACTACATAGGTGGACATTCATCATGAGGTAGCCTTAGCTCAACCTCTTCCACAAGGGAACCCATACTAAGGTATATAAACTTCTAGTTAAGCCCTACCCAATTCAGGTATTGTGGTTGTACGGTAAAATTGGAATGGTATCGCATCCGAACCCACCCATCAGCTTTTATAAAAGGGCCAAGGCTCATGTCTCAACATTTTCATCATCAATCATTGTATTTCTCAACACATGTCAAAAAATTTCAATAGAATGAATGATCATTCCAAGGTTTTCATAATCATTTTCACCAAGTATTCCCATCTAAAGTGATCAACTTTTATTCTTAGCACTAGCCACTAAAGTTGAGGGTATTGACTAATAAGGGTGCTAATCAATTATAACTATCCAACTCTAGTGTTATGCCTTTTGATGACATCTAAATATAACTACTTAGGCCTAGTTTTATACTCTTTATGGTATCTATCCTATTTGTCCAATACTCACAAATCACTAACCAAAACTAAAGAACTTTGGTAAAAGTAAAAGAGTAAAGCTTGCAAGTAAAACTTGGAAATGGGTATAATCAAGGGTGCATAACCAAGGCATGCCTAATGCATCTTGCATAGGTTATCTTGCATAATTCTAGCTTGCAAGTGTTAGCTTGCATGGTTAACTTTCTAGGCTTTCCTTGAGTAGTGCAGTGGTTGAAGTTTTCTTCTTCTTCTTCTTCTTCTTCTTCTTCTTCGTACTCCTCCTCCTCGTATCCCGGGTCGGTACTAGCGTCTATAATTGAATACGAGGTACACAATCACCAAACAATACTTAACTACTTCTATTTAGCACACTAAGGTTCACACTAGACGATCTAGCATCATCACAATCATCACATGAAATAAAGACTTAGTCTTATTTATTTTATTTTCGAAAAGTAATTTCTACTCATTGAAAATACTTAAGATTTAATATTCTCCTATTAAAATATGGGATCATGTTGACACATGTCACCACCACATATTCTAATACTTGGGAATGTGATTTCAAGTGGTGGTCACGTTTTATAAAGTTTAAGATTATTATTTAATAAAATTAAAGTGACTAGAAATGCGTATATAGCATTCTTTTATTACTCGTCCAAGATCACTGCATGTAAACCTAAATATTCTTACATATTCAGATAGATCATGTTAAATGTACCTTTTGACAGTTGGAATCAACTCAAAAGCATTTATGGTTGATTTTCCAAAAATGTTTGAATTTGGAAAAGTCTCTGTCTTGTTATTTTTGGTATAGGTGATCCATAATTTCAAATGGTTTGAATCCAACGGGCTTGGATAGATATTTTGAATACCTTTCTACCAAAACTAGAATCTTGCAATTTGGTTCAGTGAATCTCTTTGAATTGATTTTTGAATCTACTGACAGAATCTGGTTTTAACTAAAAAGGAAAAAGATTATTTGAATCACTAGGCTCTGTGCGGGAAAGTAAACGGGCCAGCCCAACAGCACTGCGTTGGCGCAGCGGGCTGCTGACAGGGGGTCCCACTAGTCAGTGGCTCATCTAACCCGAAACAGTACGTTTCAACCAAATCCCTACGATTAGAACACGATATAAAGGCTAACATTCATCGTCTACGTCGAACAGCTCCGGCAAGGAATTAAACCTAACACGCCAGTGGGGGTCGTGTGAGGCTCACCAGGGCTCCAACTAGGGTCGGCGATGGGGGCGAACGATGTTGTCGACAACGGCGGTTTGAACGGTTGTTGCGGCGGCTCCTGGGGTGGCACCAATCGACGACTCGCTTCTTCCTCCGCAGCGGCAGACTCAGGCTAAATTCCGGCGGGCTAGTGCTCGCCTTGCTCTGGGGAAGGGTGTGGGAGGTTCTGTGAGGACTAGGGAGTGATATGGTGTGGAGAATGGAGACTGGGGCGGCCTCTATTTATACACTAGCGAAGGGACATTGTGGCATGGGCTCGGGCTCATCGCTGACGGCGATACAGGGGCTAGCGGCATGGCTGAGTGTAGGGGGCGATGCGGTGCTTCTTGTCGGTCGTCACAGGCTTAATGGCATGACACAGGGAGGTCAAGAATGGTCGGGCAGAGGCGATGCTCTGCGCGGGAGCGATGACATTCGAGATGGTGTACAGGGGCTACGGGTCTTGCAACGGCGAACGGGCATATCTGGGAGGTAGTTGGTCGGCTGCGGCACTCTAGCGTGCTCTTAGCATGGCGTAGAGAAAATGGGTGCGGCGGTTTCCCGGTGGTCCACGGCTTGCCTTTATCGAGGGTTGGTTAGGGGGTGGTGGTGGATGGTGGCATGTCTTCTGGACATCGTGGGATAGGGCGGTGTGGTCTGTGGTGAGCTGCCCATGGTCAGCCGGCGCGGCGAGCCTCGGGCGGCGGTGCACTGGCACAACAACAAAGAGGAGGTGCGTGTCTGGTGCTTCTAGACACTGGGGGGAATGGGGGAGTGAAATGGGGGCAAATGGTTGGGTGATCACTGCTCCAAATAGTGAAGTTAGGAAGTGGTTTAATCTGTGTCTACAATGTGTTCGACCAAATGGCCGCATGAACTCAAGTTTGAAACTTTTGAATGAAATTTGGTGAGTGATCTAATCTTAAGCTTGGCAGTCTCTGGTTGCTTGGGTTTTCCAAGGTGAATTGATTTTAGTGGTTTTTGCAAAATGGTTATCTTAGTACATACACTTGATTCAATTTTGAATTGTCATTTAAATATATTTGAAAATAGTTTCTATGAGTTTGTAAAGTGGGCTTGGATTCACTTTTACTTGGTCTATCAAGGGGTGAAAAGAATTGGAAATGTTTCTATTAGAAATTCTTTACTAGGAACAGTCAAAGTGGTCTAGTGGTTAACTTTGGTCAAAATGACCATTTGATCATATGGTTATTATTTGAATTTCTTTTATTTTGATTTGGTTTTTAATTGGCCTAGATGATGTAGTAATCACCTTTAAACCATTTCTTATCACTTGTAGCAATCAAACATGGCAATTGCAATCATTCATGCAAATCACACATACACTCATATTGAAATTAATAATAAAAGTTTTTGTTAACCCTAAACTTGGGTGATTTGAACTTGCTAATCTTTCTTAATAGTTTTGGGGTGTTACACCTTCAATACAACATTCGTTTCATGATTAGGGACACACTCCGAATCATTCCGTCAATTCCATGACAATATAGATACGGATCGTCCCAAAAGTAATATTTAAGATCATTAAAGAATTTCATTCTTTGATTTATTGACATACCGGGACATAAAAAAATTGTTGCTAGATAGTTAGCATAATCTGCATACCATGGATCAGCAATCTCTACCTTTGCTAAATATTCTCCCGGAAACGATTCATTAATAGGTACGAGGTCATTAATTATTCCCTCCATCCTAGAGAGATGATCTGCTACCGGATTATCCTTACCCCTCCTATCTACTATTTGAAAATCATATTCTTGTAGTAATAAAACCC
This sequence comes from Avena eriantha, assembly GCA_910589775.1. NCBI lineage: Eukaryota > Viridiplantae > Streptophyta > Magnoliopsida > Poales > Poaceae > Avena > Avena eriantha. The sequence goes on from OU342742.1 coordinate 287,568,632, forward strand.
ACCAACACCTGGGTTTATCATCCTTTTTCACAAGCAGGTGACGCAAAGCTTGGTGATCCATGTGAATTATTACCTTAGATTTAATTATGTAAGATCTAAATTTGTCACAAGAAAAAATTATAGCTAGAAACTTTTTTTCGTAGTAGCATAATGTTTCTGAATGTTATTAAGAGGTCTACTAGTGTAATAAATAACATTTAAATTCTTTCCATCTCGCTGTCCTAACACAGCCCCTAAAGCATAATCACTAGCATCACACATGATTTCGAAAGGTTCATCCCACTTTGGAGGTTGCATGATAGGTGCTGAAACTAGTTTATCTTTAAGGTTCTCAAAAGCTGCAATGCAGTCATGGTCTAAATAGAATGGAGTTTCTTTATCAAGAAGATTGGTAAGGGGCATAGCTTGTTTAGCAAAATCTTTAATAAACCTCTTATAAAATCCTACATGTCCTAGAATTTTTTAAGCTTTTAATGTCCTGAGGTATTGGGAGATTTTATATAGCATTTATATTAGTTTTATCTATTTCTATTCCCTTCTACGAAACCTTGTGCCCGAAAACTTTACCTTCTCTTTCCATGAAACGACATTGCTCCCAATTCAAAACCAAGTTTGATTGCCTGCATCTTTGCAAAACTATGGTAAGATTTTAGAGGCAGTTATCAAAAGTTGTTCCACAAACGACAAAATCGTTTGTTAGGACTTCCATAGTATTCTCAACAAAATCATCAAAAATCTTTATAACACATTCTTGAAAAGTTGCTGCTGTATTACATAAGCCAAATCGAATTAATCTATAAGCATATATGCCATAAGGACAAGTAAACGTTGTTTTCACTTGATCTTCTAGCTGTATGACAATTTGAGAATATCCAGAATAACCATCAAGAAAACAAAAATAAGAATTATTACTAAGTCTTTCTAGAATCTTATCCATGACCGTTATAGGCTTATGATTCTTTTGTGTCTCAAAATTTAGTTTCATAAAATCAATGCACATACGATATCCTACAATTGGTCTCACTAGAACTAGCTCACCGTCCTCATTCATAGCAGCATCAAGACCACCTTGTCTTGGTATGCAATGAGTCGGGCTAACCCACTTACTGTCAGAAATAGGATATATTATACCAGCATCAAGTAAGCATACAACTTTCTTTCTTACTACTTCCTTCATCTTAGGATTAAGCCTTCTTTGTGTATCTACTACGGGTTTAGCATGATCAAGCATGGTAATGTTATGTGTTACATTAGATGTATCTATTCCTCTAATATCACTCAATGTATATCCAAAGGATTCACGATGCTTAATCAAAACTGAAATGAGTTTATTCATTTCATTTTCTGATAGATTCTTGCTAATAATAACAGGACATCTATTTTCATTATCCATAAATTCATACCTCATATTGTCTGGAAGTTTTTTCAATTCTATTGGTGGAGGTTCTTCATCTGTCGTTCTTACCAGTTCTTCATAGTCTTGTGGATTTTGTTCTTCCGGAATTCAATCAACGTAATCATCCATGCCTTCTTTCTTCTCATCATTCGGTGTTTCTTCCCAATTAATCAAACTCCTTTCTAGTTCATCTTCCTTGATATCCTCCATTTCATATGTCCTCTTTTCTAGTTTGGAGAAGTGGAATGTCATTTCTTCTTCTCCAAACTTCAGTGAAATGGTATCCTTCTGATTATCCACTCGAGCTTTGGTGATGGAAGGGAAAAAAGAATCTCGAGGCATATCAACAATATGAAATTCATGGGGGTACATGAGTGAGCCAATAATCACATAGATATTGGTTCTATTAGAGAATTTAATAATAGTGTCTATCGGTTCAACATCTGGATTATTTAAGTTGTAGCAAAGTTCTTGATAAAGTGATGACAGCATAATATTTATGGTGGAAATTGGTTCACAAATTCCATATAAAAAAGATTCTCCACAATATATAGGGGTCATAGGTTTTGATGTTTCGTTACCTCGAATCTTACCTTGGATGTATTCCAATGTTTCACGGTCTAACATAACCACTTCGTCCTCCACTATTTGTGCCTACATAAGGTCTTTTATTTTAACATTATTTATATTTGTAGCTTTGGAATTTCTTTCTAGTTTCTTCAGTCTCTTCTTTATTTGTTCTTCCTCACTTTGTCGAGGAGAACTCTTCCATTAGTGCTCTTGCATGCTTCTTTTCTTTGATAGGTTTATGAGGTTCCCATTCTGTAGATACCTACAAATGCCCTGCATAATTCTTATTAATTTTGTTTACCGAGTAAGAATCAATACCAAGGGTTTTAATCATTGTATTTGTCCTCTCATCTGCAAGGAAATCGTTAATGTAAGCATATTCTGAAAAACTATTTGCAATATTTTCGTCATCTTTAGAATTTTCAGTTTCCTTTTTCATTTTTATTTAGACTCCAAGACTAACCATAAGTATAAGATAGAAAACTGCCATTTGAAGCAGTGTCTAGATTCGTCCTATTTTCAATATTTAGCCCTCCATAAAATATATGGGTGATTAACCAATTAGGTAAATGATGATGTGGGTAATTATCCAGGTAAATTTTATACCTTAGATATCCTTCATATAAGCCCTCACTAGGATTATTTTTGAAACTGATAATAATACCTCTCATCCTATGAGATTTGCTTTCAGAATAATATTTTGATAGGAACTTGGTTGTCAATTCCTCCCAAGTCGTTGGTGCTTCTGCACAAAAAGATCTATACCAGTCGCAAACATTATTAGAGAGAGTTTGTCTAAACAACTGGATTTTAACCATATCAATATCACAGTCGTCGAAAATAAAGGAACTGAGAATGTCTTCAAAGAATTATAAGTGTCCTTATGTACTTTCTTCATTGGTTCCTGCAAATTTCATAGAATGTAATAACTCAAATAATAAAGGATGGATCTCGACTCCATCCAAATTTATGCTTTTGTTGACAGTTACAAAAGCATCCATGTGCAAACCCATTTTCCTTACTGCCTCAAGCTGATTTAAATGTTGAGTATTGTCCATTGTTGTGGTCCTGTAACTCAAGTAAATATTAGTACAACGAAAGTAAATAACTAAAAATAAAGTGACTGATAGCGCTAAGCTCCCCAGCAATGGCGCTAGAAAATAGCTTGACGACTGCAAGTGCACATATCGTTTGTAGCTAGTTTCAAAATAAATATATCGATCCCACAGGGAGCAGTAGGCGAAAGACTAAAATGCTTTTAACTATAACTAAACGGAGCACTTGAGAAATAACATTAAGATGCCAGATAAGTAGAGTTGTTTTTTGGTTTTTGGTTGAACAAGGTAATTTAAAGTAAAGCAAAATAGAAAGTAAGAATCGTGTGTGTAATAGAACTTTGGAACTATAATAGGAAAAAGGCGTTCTCAGGGAGTAGCGGATACACCACTAGCAATGTAGACTAAGTAATCGAGAGCATTATAACGAATATTATCGTAGTGTGTATGTATGTGGGAGGAGCTCCATATATGGATGATTTGCCAGCAACTACTGCACAAATCGTCCTCCTAACCACAGAAGACAGTAATCGACAACCATCGCATTACCGCGCTATTAAGGGATTTCTCCCGTGGCATGGACATTGCTTGATGAGTTCTCCTTGATTCCCCAAGTTAGTACATAAGTAGTAACAATAGCTTTATAGTCACAGTAAGCGTTATCATCCCTCCGTCAACTAACAAGTAATCCCCTCCATCGAGTCCTCATAAGAGGCAAATATTAAGAAGGTGCACTTCTCCTTAATATCAAGAAGGACACAATTAACACATATGCATAATGATGTATAACAAAATAATCTCCATCTCATCTCAGTCATATTCTAGGGTTTCTCCATCACCCCAAGAACTAAAGATCTACAACATGGAGGTAATCAACATCATGGCAATGGTAATGGAAACAATCATAGATGAATAGTACTTGTATACATCCACAACGAGTATAGGAATTACAAAAAGATCCAGAGAAGATGTACATGGGATGTATGAGGATGGTGGTGATGCAGCGGTGGTTAATGAAGATCGATGCCTTAGCCACCCGGATCTATGCGGGGTGAAGATGGATCCCTAGCGGATGACTTCCTCCTCTAGATGCCTTCCGGAGGTGAAATATTCGCGATTGCACGGGGTGAAACTATTTTATGAGGCGGAGGAAGCGCCAACTATATGGCCGGAGCAATGTCAGCGGAAGAAATTCTCCCGCCGTATAGTTGCTCGTTACACTCTCTGCCTCCCTTGTTCGCTTCTGGTTTTCTTCTGGTATTATTAATATTTCCCAAATTAGAGATTTACGTTGTTTTTTACTCCTTTTCTCCTCAGTACAACTGCTTCAATATATCCATTGGATCCATTATCTGTCCTGATCCGGGTGAAAACAGACATAAAACATGCGCACGAGCGCCGTAAAATACCAAAATCCTACATATACAATGCAAAATAATAATGTAAAACATGATGCAAATCTGCACTCATCAGTGGCCTCATAAGTTTCTTCAGGGATGGCGTAAGCGAACCAAGTACCAATTGCACAACCTATTGTTCTTGTACATTGTCCCAGGTTCGCTAACTCATCCATAAAAAAATATGACACCAATGTGTCTACCTCTCTTTTGGGGAAAATTTGAATCATTGGACACAATAAGAAATTGAAATGTAATCCTTCAAAACAATATTCAGGGATATACATATTCAGGTACAAAAAAATCCTACACATTGTAATTATAACTAACAAAAAACAAACAATCTTCAAGTACATGTAGAAAAAACTTATGATCAAACCTATGCATATACATATGCATCATACGAATCATTCAAAGATCAAAAACAGTTCAAAGATCATATATATAGTTCCATATGAGAATAAATCAAGGGCCTCATAATTTTTTTAGAGATGGACTTGAAGAACAAAAGTACCAACAGCACAACCTATATTGTTTTTGTACATTGCTGCCTTAGGTTCACTAACCCATACCTAAAAAATGACACCAAAAAATTTAAAACCACTGCACTCTTTTGGGGGAAATTATCATTAGCCTCAGTGAGAAACTGAAATATAATTCTTATACACTATAAATGAATGCAATAATAATTCAAAGATCATAGTTCTATGAATGTGGAATAAATCTGGGGGCCTCATAAGTTTTTTCAGAGACGGAGTAAGAGAACGAAAGTACCAACATCACAACCTGTATTGTTTGTATGTCACCCCTGGAATCTTTTGGGGAAAATTTGAATCATCAGCCTTAGTGAGAAACATTTCAAAGATCATAGTTCATAGTTCATATGTGTAGAATAAATCTAGAGCCTCATAATTTTTTAGAGATGGAGTTAGAGAACCAATGTACCAATTGCACAACTTATATTGTTGTACATTGCATCAGGTTCACTAACCATACCTAAAAAATCTGACACCATCATATGTGTCTGCCCTTGCACTCTTTTGGGAGAAAATTGAATCATTGGCCTCTATAAGGAATAGAAATGTAATGTTATAGGATGTTGTGAATCGAAATCAACACTTAGCTACCAAACCCTAAAACCCATAAAATCAAATGTTACAGATCGATTACATTTACAACACAAGAAGAACCGTATGAACAACAACAAGATAAGCAACTAGATGGCAAATGAGAAGATCTAATCAAATCTCCAAAACATTTGATTGTTGGGGATCTACTTTCCAGGTATCCTAACAGTTCCTCACTGACCAGAGTGGGCCACCCTGGTCAGTGAGGAACTGTTAGGATACCCGAAAAGTATATCCCCAATAGCAGCCCCCGGAGGCCTCCAAGATCCAAAGTCGGATTCATCATCGTCTAGCTTGATCTTCAACTTGCAGAATCTTGAAGGGTTCCTGAAACTTCACAACAAAATATGATCCGGGTCTTAAAAATAAGTAGGACCTATCAACATGTTACTCGGATTTTCCAGGTTGATTTCAAACTAAGCCGGAACTTGGTCTCTAACGCCACCTGACGCAAGTCATGGTCAAGTCACATCATATGACAGGCATTCCGTCAGCACGACCGTTGGTGCGTCCGCAGTTCAGGGAACCGAGGCGCCGTTTCAATGCGTGCACGGAGATCGAGGCGATGTAATCATCGCGTGGGTCCTTCCCAATTCCTTCCCCGACGCGTGGCAGTTACACTATAGCATTTGCACGAAGCTTGGCGTGGTTAGGTGGATATAAAGGGTTAGGATTTTCTCCTTCTCTCTTCACCTGTCGTTTGCCTTTTCCTCTCCTCCCAATCTCTCTCGCGCACAGAGCTCCTCCGTTCCTCCCCCAAAAAACCCCCAGCGCCGCCCATCCTAGGTCAACTGCTCGCTGGAGAAATGGCTTCTTCTTCTTCCTCCTCCGGCTTGGCGGCAGCGGCGGCGACAGCAGCGACGGAAGCGGTGGTGGAGAAAGAAAGCTTCCGTGGACTCTAGATCCCCTGCGTGCTCGACGATGAGAAGCTCCAGAACATGGAGAAGGAAGGGCTCCTCTGTGCCGGCGACTGGCGGAGCGGCTTCGAGGAAACCATCCCCAACCCGGGCGCTGCCGAGCGGGTCCACTTCGGAACCCACCTCGACGGAGGTTTGACGTTTCCTTCCTTGGAGTTTTTCTCCGAGGTGATTGACCATTACGGAGTTCAACTCCATCATCTTCCTCCCAACTCTCTCTTAGAGATGAGCGCTTATGCTTCTTTGTGTGAGGGCTTTCTCGGCATTAGGCCGAGTTTGACTTTATTCCGGTATTATTTTCATGTCCAGAGAAAATCTATCACTGCCGGTGTTCGTTACATCACCGGTACTATTAGTGTTTCCCTTATACGCGAGCGCGCATATCCCAAAATCTTAGCTAGTGACTCGGTCAAACAATGGCTAGCCACATTCTTTTACCATAAGGATATTCCGGCTCCCGGCAAAGCTACTGCTTTGCCGGCTTTCATCAACGGAGCTGCCACTGCCCAACCGTCTTGGGACGAGGCTGCTCCGGCAGTCACTGACGATCTGATCCTCGCCAAGAGGCGGATCGAATACTTGATCAAACACAAAGGACTGAAGGGATCCGACTTGGTCCAATGCTGGGTCTCACGCCGGATCCAGCCCCTTCAGTACCACGGAGATCGACTGATGCACTCCATCACATCATCCAAGAAAGATTCCCTCCGCAATAGCCCCAAAGCCTACACCACACAGGGATATATAAGCCAGATCAAGTGGTTGATTAGGGAGCGGATCGAAAGGAGAATCCCGGAGGTTTCTCTGGATAAGCATACGGCAGAAAACCCAGTAGTGCTGGTAAGCTTCTAACAGTACACCTTTTTATGTGTTTCAATCTTCGAGTTATACTACAATACTGATATGTTTTCTTCTTTTCATCTTCCTGACCTCCCTAAGTCGGAATTTGCTCCGCTCGAAGGATATCCTCCTGAGTTTTCTCAGGAGACAGAAGTGGTGCCATTGCCAGACCTTGCGCTCAAGAAGCGCAAGGCTCCGAAAGTGGCTGTTGGCACAAAGGAGGTGCCCGTCGTGAAGAGGTAACTTTCAATCACAACTTCCACCTTTTCATTTTACTCGAATTTCCTTCCGAGATGTAATGTTTCCGACTTTACTACATTCTCAGAGCAAAACCGCTCCTCAAGGGCAAGGGGGAGGGGATTTCTTCGAAGCCCCTGCGATAGACGAAGCTTACCATAGCTTCTCATGCCGTGGCTCCTCCGACTCCTGCCCCTCAACCTTCCACAACACCGGTGATCATCCCTTCTCCGGTCGTCGCAGAAGATCTGGCTCCTTCAATGGAGCCTACGATCCTTGAATCGCAAACTGATGTAACCATGGGTGAGTTAGATTTAGATAAGGGTGAACCCTCTTTGGGTAATGATCCCTCGGCAGAAACTTTCGCCGAAAACCTTATCAGCAATCCGGGACTTGCCAGTTTGGCATGTCTCGAAAATCTGCTGAAGAAATTCAGAGGCTCGCCGGGCAATGCCTGGAGAAAAGTACCTTATCTGCCAAAGAAGAAGCGCAAGAGGCAGAGGACGTCAAGTTCTCTGACCTTCTTGCCCAGGTGCTCCTTAACGACGAGAGGATGAGGACCAGTGAACTTCCAACAGCACCAGTGATTCCTCTGACTCTCGCTGAGAAGGTTGCCGTTGAAGTGAACGCAAGTTTGGATAGACTCACTCGCGAACAATATGTAAGTCGGAATTCTAACTCCTGTTTTTCCTTTATTTGATATCATATCCTCTAGCCCCCAAGCATGAAGTAGGATATACAATCCAGGTTTATGATTCATTAGGACCAGGGGGCTGCTATTGGGGATATACTTATCGAGTATCCTAACAGTTCCTCACTTACCAGGGTGGCCCACTTCGGGTTACAGCTTTGGTTCACGGGTGGCCCAGTCAGGGAGAGAAGACGGATTCCAATCCAGCTACGCGAAGGTCCAGAAGACTTACCGACTTAGGCCCATAATGTTACTTGTAGTTCAAGATGTACTCTGTAACCGACTCTTAGTTGTAGCCGGATAGATCTCTATTGTAAACCCTAGGCCGGATATCTATATAAGCCATCCTAGGGAGAGCCTTTAGGACACCCAACACTTTAGACCTTTAACTCGCACATGCGAAACCCTTGTAACCCATATTCCGGCTCTTCCGTATTATTGGATTGCTAACAGGAGTAGGATATGTCCAAAGCCGGTGGATTCGAACCTGGGTAAACTTTTGTGCTCACCGTCCCAGAACACCGTACGTCTCACACTCCTCTCTTCCGCACGCCTCGAGGACCCCCTCATGGCGTACTTGTCCTCAATCCAACGACATTGATCATTCAAACCATATATATTCCCTACATCAAGAGCAAAAGAATATATAGACGATTGAGCAAATCGTATGTATGAACAGTGAAATCTATAGTTGTGACTAGAGAACCTAGAAAAGTAGTACCTCAAACACCTCATCAGAGACCTCCTCCTCAAACTCATCCTTCTCCATGATTGCGTCGAGGATTTCTTGGTGGAGGATGGGCTCATTGATGTAGAGCACGTGGTTGCCTCCGACTGCCGCATGCCCCTCATCCAGATCTGCCGCTGGCACCATGACATTGTAGGACACTTACTGCTCGACAGCGATGGCGACTGGCTATATGGAACCCGAAGCCTCAACGGCACGACGACGAGCGGCGTCCATGCCCGTAGAAGTCGCCTCCACCTTCTCGGCAACGAACGATCCATCTGTTGCTGCTCCTCCAACTGGCTTCACCTCCAGCTCGTATCCACAGATACGATTCATGGCGCAGCTAGGGAGGGCGTTGGTGCAAGTGAAGGAGCTTCGGCGCGCACGGAAGGTGCAGATTTGGGTTTTGTGACTAGACAGATTGGGGAAAACAACATGAGCTCCTGGAAGAAGAAGGCCGAGCGAGTTTTTATACGCGGGGCCGTCGGTAGTCCTTGAGTGGACAGGTGGGTGTGGACTTGTGTGGGTGGGGGGCCAGCAAGATCTCCACTTACTAACTACATTAAGAACACGCGCATGCTTTCCCTAAAAAAACACGTGCATGCTTGTAACATCCCAATTTCAGCAACCCTGATTAGTTGTCCAGAATGCAAAAATCAGGGGGAACAAAAACTTTTTCTTGTGCTTTGGTGAAGTGCTTGCTTGTTGTTGATTTCACTTGTGCTATGAGTGTATCTTATGGTACCCCCTTACCTCACCCTCAGTTGTCAAAAGCTACTTACCAAAACTATCCTGGCTCATTTTACATATTCTCAATCGTTCTAGCATTTCGAAATATGAGTCAAGATGCTTGTGTAACCAAAACTATTTTGGTAGCTTCTATTAACAAAACAATGGAGAGATATATAATAAAATATCCTTATGTTTTCAAGATAGAACACTCAACAAATCTTACCTCTAGTTTTCCCAAAACTCTTGTTCAAAGCAATTGAATTATACTCTTGGTAGAGATACCAAGAACCCTCGTCTTATTCAAAACTCAATCTCTTAAAAATTCCCCAACCTTACCTCAAGCTACGCTTGCTGGTGAACCCTAGTAATAGTTGATTATTGTATAAGATGAGTTGCCTTGATCTGCTGCCAGATGAGTTACCTTGATGTGCTGTTTGATTTGTTTCCTTAGGAAGTAGAATGAGCTACCTTAGAAGCTCATCCCTAAGGTCAAAATGTTTCCGAATCATCAATCCCTAAGGAAGAAAGCAAACCTTGTTGTGATCCCTAGCCACTAGGTGATCATCTACAACCTTTAATCAGATCAATTCTGAGGATTTCCATTCTAGATGTTTCCAAGTCCATGGGGACCAACATCGAGCATGGATCTCTTCTAATAAATCTACATTTCCATATCACCCCCTTGCTAAATCTCTGTTACCTTGCAACTCCTCCAAGAACATCCCCTCTCATACTCTAGTGAAAACCCTCAAAACTGCCAAATTTGACTAAGTCTGGAAACAGTTTCAACTTCACCTTTTTGGATGCCTCTTTTTCCCCAAACCATGTGAATTTTTGTTAAATGGACTTGAAACATCTTGTTAACCATCCTTAGGACTACCAAGGCCCACATTGGACCCTGGTTAGATCCCCCTCCAACCCACTAGTCCATGGTGGTTTTGCAGACAAGAAAATAACCTTTCCTGCAAACTAGTCATCATGCCAACTTTGCTAGAAGCTCACACCACCATCAAAACCTCTATGGACCAACTCTCTGCATGGTTGTCATCTACTCATTGGTGTCTATCAAAACCTACTTCACTTGCTCCAAGTGGATCTCTGTGTTAAGTACACCCTCATGGTTTATAAGGCTTCATGACACTTTCTGCATGGCAGCCTTAATTTCAACAAAGTTTGTCATCTTTTCTAGATCACCTCAAATACAATTAATTCAAACTCCTCCTGCCATGATCATCTATATAACCAGGTATATCTATACATCTATCCCTTGCACCAAGGTGATCTCTAAGATCAAAGATGCAAGCATGTTTTGGTGGTATAAAAATAACACCACCCTAGATCACCAACTCCTTGCTTTCCATCTTATTCAAGTTGGAATATCATTCCTCAAGGTTGCAAATGCTTGATAACTATTATCTACACCCTCAATATTGATCACCAAGATTTATCAAGAATTACCTCTAATTATTATGGTCCCAAAACTATTTAATTCCTTAAATAGTCAAAATCGCCAAAACTCCCTCCATAAAGGAAAGTTTGTTTTTTACCAAAACACTTACCCAAATTTTGACTCATGTGAGTCCCACAAATCATACCCTATCTTTCCCTCTCAAGAATAAATATTTTTGAGAAGCTTTATTATTTCCTTTTGTCCTTTTTCTTAAAAGGCTGAATTGGAATAATAATTGTTTTAAATACTTTCAATCCCCAATAAATCTTGGGAAAAATCCCCTAAGTGTGTATTCACATTTGGGATCCTTACACATCAAAATTCACCCTTGTCCATTGTAAAAATATCAAATGATCCTCTAGAAATCTCTTGTGTCCTTTTTGAGTAATTGATCTTAAGAGGACCAAAACTCCTCTGAAAAATCCCAAATAAATCCTAGGAGTGTACCTTAACCTTATCTATCTACCAGCACCATTTCTCCTCTGGTCTAATGCAAGATTTTGGACTTCCTTCATAAACCTCTAGTTTGACCAAATTTGTCAATTAAGCCAACCACTACTAAAACCCCTTCCATTTCTCATTCAATCTTGCTCAATGCTCATCCTTAGCACTAGGACACACCCTTGGTCGACCACCACTGTAGCTCTACCCCAATAAATACCCATTTTCCCCTTGTACTAGTAGAAGGAGAGAGAGACAACAAAGATCTTACAAGGATTTGCCACCATTAATTACCCCTGATGCCACCCCCCTCTCTCTGGTCCAGCACCACCAAATACCCATCCTACCCCTCTCCACCTCCCCATGGACCAATCCCTGGCCAGCACTCCTCTCCACCATGCCCACATTGGTAATTTACCCTATCTACTCCTTCCCCTTGGTATAAAGCCAGTAAGCCACCCCCAGCCAGCCCTCTGCCTCTCATTTGCCCCCTCTCACTCCCACTTACGTCCCCGAGCACCCCACACTCTTACCTACTCTGCGCTGTCCGAGGAAGAAGAAGAGGAGAGCCTCGGCCTCATCACAAAATCGAGCAAGGCTCTCTCCCCTCTGCTCCATTTCTTCTGCATGTCAGCCCACAAGATCCCCGCCTCCTCCTCTACCTAACGATGCTCTTCTTTTTGCCCAGGACCCTCTCCTCCACCGTCGCCGTCGAGCTCCGACGAGTCTACTCTCGGCCGCCGTCACACGAGCTTCTTTCCGGCGACAAACTACATCGTGCCGCCCACCGATCTGCTCAGCGTCATCGACCGCATCGTCCTGCACCCTCCGCGCCGCCTCCCGAGCCCTCTGGTGAGCGCCCCTCCTCTCCCTCTGGCGAGCTAGGGTTCTGTCCCTGGCGCTCTGTCGCTGCGACGACGACGAGCGTGGGCCGTCCATCGCCACTTAAACGAACGGCTGAGATTCGCGAGTACCGCTTTGGTGTTTTCCCCCGCTGACCGTCGGGCCCCGCTTGCCAGTTCAAGCACCGGCTCCTGTACGTCGTGCTGCCCTGCCTTGGGCCAGCCCGCATCTGTGCAGCCCAGTTCCCCCAGATCAGGCCCGCTGCAACTCTCTACCTTTTTTTCCTTTAGCACCCTATTATTTCCAAAAAAAACTCCTGGTAGGATTAAATCCAAATAAAATGGTAAACCAAGTCCAAATGCCTAGATCCAATTTTCTGGTGGTTCTCTGATGTTTTCTCAAACATGCAGAGGCAACCCCATGTCCAAAATTAATTCTCTTTAATTACTAGTAATTATTCTGCTTCATAGTATACCTTGCACTAATTAATTTCCACAGAGAGTTCTACAACTCCATTTGGGATGAACCAAAGTCCTACTGGAAGGTATTTGACATACCTATCATCCAGCACTTGTCCCATGTCAAGTTGAATAGTATACTGCCTTTCACAAAAATAACAAAAACAACTGCCTTCTGACCTAAATAAATACCCTAGGTCTAACCAAATGTGGTATTGACCTGATTCCAACTCACAGTACCTCCTAGAATCAGTATCTATCAAACGCCAGCAGCTAAGAATTTATTGAGCTCTTGTTGAATTTTAGTGATTTAAATACTTCTGCAAAGGGTATTTTCACTAAATAAATCAATCCAGGAGTTTTACAACCATCAAATGGGTGAATAAAATTTCTACAGGAAGTTATTCTAAATACCTATCACCTGTCCTTGGAACCAACTCAATAATTTCTGTAGAATTAATCTGATGAAAAAGAGAAGAATCATATAGAACTGCATTTGGGAATTTCCTGAGGGCATTCTGGTAATTATTTTAACTTGATTCCAACTCTAGGTGGTTCTGTACAGCAAGTACTACCAAACCATCCAAGGAAATAAGTTTTGGATCTCCAGAACTCTTTTGGATAATTATTCCCTTGAACTAGAGTTTATTCCACTTTAAAAAGCATAAATAATTCTAGAAAATTGATAATCAAGTGAAACCACTTGTGTGGGTTTTGTTTTGACAAGGCCTATCAGACGGTATCACTTTTGCATATTAATATCCCACTGATCACAGAACCCTAATCCAAATGCCCTGTCTCTAGCTTTGACAACTACCTTCCAAGAGAAAACACCTCAGTGGCAATCTTGTAAATTCCACCATTGGAGTCCCACTTCTCCCAAAACCTCCCTAGTCCAGTAGTACTCTTTATGTTTGTTTGATGGCTGGTTTGATGCTTGTTTGCCTTGTATTGATTGTGGTATTGTCTTCTTGCATGTGTATTCGATGACGATGATAGTGTGAGTGTTTGACGACAAGAAGGAAGGGACTTCTTATTATTATATAATTGGGTATTTTTGGTCATCTGAAGAAGTCTAGAGACTTATTGCTGATCAGAGGCAAGCCACCATTCCTAAACTCTGATATATGTCCTATTCTCTTTTACCTGTTTTATATCCTCTTTATAAATTGCATTACCTACGTGCATGCTTTGTTTTAAAAATATTGCGATCGTAACTTGGCTCCTCCAAGTTATGAATTCGTGTCCATCGAGGCACCACCCTGATGAACCTATCATTGTATCCCCTTTAGACCGATTGTACGATGGTTAGCATCCTACCTCCTTGGAAACCCTGGCATTGAGAAAAATAAACTGTTTTGGGAATTTCCCTCACTACAAATGTTTCAAAACGGCTTTGTAAAACAAAATAAATGGTGATGAGAAGAAGTGAGAATGTGTTGGGATGTTCTACGCCTTTACTGGAACAATTTTTATCCGTGCGGCCACGTTACCCCAGGTGCTGGGGCTTAACTCGTAGTTTGTCCGCATTAGCTGAGGCACTTCTACCATGCATATAGGGAGAAATCCCTGGAATTCCGGGCAGGCGCCACTAGATCAAGGATCTGAAGTCTGTCGCTTGCTTCGGCAAGAGTGAGCCTGAACTGGCAGGAGGCCGGTGCAACAATTGGGTCTCCCGCGGACGGTATGACTTAGGTAGTATGGAAGGATGTGGAGTCTCCAGATTTAAGGTATACGCCAAGTTGCGGCTTGGGTATGCGCGTGTACCGAAGGAAGGACTATGGCTGGGAGCCACATACTCGTTTCCAGGGAGAACAAACCCAAGAGGAAAAGCATGCATTTGCTAGGGTTGACAAGCGAAAGGTTAGGTTTGATTATCCAGACCCCCATCTACCGTGGTAGTGGGCCGTGGTTGTATCCCGGCAGATGTATTGATTCTTGTGGGGAAAGTGTGCAAACTCTGCAGAGTATAACCTATTCGAATAGCCGTGTCCACGGTAAAGGACGGTTGTAAAGGTGTTGGCTAGGAGTACCCAAACTGTGCTTGTTTGGGAAACAAGTACTTTGAGGACGAAGGTTCCGGGGGAACCCGAGTTCGAAGGCTTTGTTTTGACCCGAGGGGTCGAAGATGTTCAAAAAAAGGGTTTTAACTACAAAACTGATTTCAAAACTCTTTTTCAACAAATATATGGAGATGTCTTGATTTATAAAACAGAAGCATGTTTTCAAAAAAAGGACCAGGACTGGGTTTGCCAGCCACTTAGAGTACTTGATGGGCCTAATGAAGCCTGCGACTAGCAGGCGCTGTACTTCTTCGGCGATTGGTCGGCGACGCTCTTCATTGAAGGGCCACAACGACTGCTTTACTAGTCGCACTTTGGGGTCAGCGTTGAGTTTGTGATCACCGAGTTGCCTCGAGACACCGGGCATGTCAGATAGATTCCACGCGAAGATGTCGCGATTCTCACGGAGGAACTCGATGAGTGCGCTTTCCTATGCGGGGCTCATGTGCGCCCCAATGGTGACCGTCTGGCAGGAGTCGCCCGGGACGAGCTTGACGGTGTAGGTGTGCGTGGTTGCCTCGAACGTGGAGCTCGTGGTGGTTGGCTTCTTCAGGATGGTGGGGTCGTCCTTGTTGATGTTACCCACGTATTTGGCGAGTCCCTCCGCATGGTCAGTCTCCACGGCGATGGCGGCATCAGTGAGCTCAGCGCCTTTGTCTTCGCATTCCACGGCCATATCGGGGTCACCGTGGATGGTGATGATGCCGCTTGGCCCTGGAAGCTTCATCATGTTGTAGGCGTAGTGGGGGTCACATTGAATTTGGAGAACGTTTGACGTCCTAGGACGCAGTGGTAGGAGTTGCGGAAGTTCACCAGCTCGAACATAATCTGCTCGATGCGGTATTTTGCTGGTGTGTGATGACCCACAAGTATAGGGGGTGTATCGTAGTATTTTCGAGGGAAGTGAAACCCAATTTATTGATTCGACACAAGGGGAGCCAAAGAATATTAATAAGCCTTAACAACTGAGTTGTCAATTCAGCTGCACCTGGAAATAATCTTACTCACAGCAGTTTACGAGTAGCAACAGTTTTGTAGTAGGAATAGCAAAGTAACAGCAGTAGCAAAGCAAAGATAGTAGTAACAAAAGCAGTAAACAATGGGATTCGAGTGCGGTAGGCATAGGGATGGATGGACGGGCGTTGCATGGACAAGACAATTCACATAGCAATCAGAACAAAGGGCAATTGCAGATAATTAAGATAAAGCATCCAAGTACTAGACAATCCTAGGCATGTGTTCCATATATAGTCATACGTGCTCGCAATGAGAACTTGCACAACATCTTTAGTCCTGCCAGCCCGTTTGCAGCGGGGCCTCTAGGGAACTACTAGAAATTAAGGTGCTCCTTTTAATAGAGCACTGGAGGAAAGCATTAACACTCCATGAAGACATGTGATCCTCACATCAAAGCCTTTCCCTCCGGTTATCCCGATTTCTGTCACTTAGGGGCCATTGGTTCCGGACAACAACGTGTGTATACAACTTGCAGATAAGACCAAGAACAATACTATCATAATGAATCAATAATAAGTTCAGATCTGAAATCATGCCACTCGGGCCCTAGTGACAAGCATTAAGCACAACAAGTCGCAACAAAGTCATAAAGCACTAATAAAAGATACCAGGCACCATGCCCTAACAATCTGATGCCATTACATGAACGATCTCATCCAATCCCTACCATCCTCATAGCCTACAGTGGGGGATTACTCGGGGAAACATGGATGGTCGATGGACAAGCGATGGTGATGATGATGGCGATGATCTCCTCCAATTCCCCGTCCCGGCAGGGTGCCAGAACGGAGTTTCTGGTGCTGTTTCGTGGAATCTGGTGGTGGCGGCGGAGCGGAACTCCTTCTGGAAAAACGTCGAACCCCCCCAAAGTTTATAGGTCAGAAGGCTCCTTATAGGCGAAGAGAGAGGCCGAGAGGGTGCCTGGGGGGCCCACACCACCCCCTAGCGTGGCCTGACCTAGCCCGCGCCACCAGGTGGTGTGGCCACCCCAGGGCTCCTCTCCGTCTCGTATTCTGGCTCCTGGAGTCTTCGGGTGAAATAGGATTTTTGGCATATTTTTCGGGATTTTTCCTGATAGTTGATTTTCTGCACAAAAAGTAGACACCAAGGCAATTCTGCTAAAAATAGCGTTAGTTCGCATTAGTTGCATCCAAATCACACAAGTATATAGGAGAAACAACAACAAAAGTGTTCGGGAAAGTAGATACGTTTTGGACGTATCAACTCCCCAAAGCTTAGCTTATTGCTTGTCCTCAAGCAATTCAGTTGAAAACTGAGTGCGATAAAAGAACTTTCACGAACACATTTTCTTCATATGATGTAAATAATCTCAACAATGTGATCAACTACTTAGACAATTCATAATAAAGAGTATGCACCTGAGTCTACTTAATAGTCATCGCAAGCTATGAAGAGATTCCAACTCAAGAATAATAAGTAGCACGAAGCACAAACATAAGCAACATTACAATGCTCATTGAAAGGTATGATAGAGTGGTATCTCGCTTGCCTTGGATTATGAATGTCAAGGCACCTCTGAAGTTCAAGTGATGACTAGAAGTAAAGATATCAAAGATACAAGCATCAAAGTCATAACACAAATAATCAAGTAATGGAACAAATACAAAAAATGAAAACTAATGCTCTCAAGAAGGTGCTCAAAGAATATGTGGAGACTCAACAAGTAGAAGAAAAAGGTTTTGAATAATTTTGAAAGGCTTCCAAATGCTGAAAGTATGGTACACGTTAGCTTTGAGCTCTCATTGCCCCTATCATAAGCATCTTTAATGTGGTTAAGGTGAAAGTGACACAACTAAGAGGATATGCTTGACAAGTTATAAACTGAAGTCTCATGCCCCTTACTTACGAAGACCGATCCTCATGCTACTCAACTTCAGTCACAAGTAAGCTCTTGTCATTGTAAGTATATACGTATCATAGAGAACCGCCAACGGGGTACCCCTAGGACATGACACGGGAGCCATCCCATAATTAAAATACAAGGCAAGCAGACAATGAGCATCTCAGCGATCTTTTTATTTACTATGTGCATAGATTTTTATTGAGGATGCTTCATAGAATGCTCATTCTGGTTATGCTGCAAGTTTCCACCATGATTAGGCATGGCTTGGGCTAGCGGCCTAGGCGTTTCTCTAACATACATACAAACTCCATGATCTTACAAGTTGCACTTTTATTTCACACCGCCAGGATCCATAAGCAAAAGAACATGATACCAACTAAGTACAAAGTACCTATATAGCGCTGAAAGCGGTCCCCATGATACATGGTTCTGCTAACTTCAACTCATAAAGCACAAGCATATGCACAACAAAGAAGGACGCAATGGTTCAGGTTTATTAAGTGCAAGAAAATAAAGTGTGCCATCAAGTTCGTGAGAGCTTTACTAACTAACTTTCTCATAACAAGCAAACATTTTATTCGGATGAAAACAAGGCATATTGAATATGCACGGAAGTAGCAAGTGATGCTAATGGGTAGGTACGGTGGACACTTTGGAAACATTTGGTTTAGGGAGTTGGAAACATGAGTAAAACACTCAGTGGAAATGAAGGCTAGCAATAGCAAGGGAGCGACAAACGAGAGAGAAATAGCTGTCATTATCATGCTCACAACAAAACAAGACTACTCATGGCATGAAAATGATTCAAGATCCTCAAGGAAAAATAATTCGTGAAGGCTTAACTGATTATTACAGTCATGTGTATGCGTGAGAATGTGCCAAGTCGATCTAATGAAACATTCAGAGGAGGACACCACAGTGTCATACAAATTTATGAATAGAGTAATGCAAGCAAACATTCATGAGACATGCTACAAACTATTAGTGAGCTGGAGCTAATCACAATAAAGCAAGAACTAGTAAGCATCCAAAGAAAACATACACTCTACATGAACGGACTAAGCAAGCTCACAATGATGAGTATATGTACAAAAAATTAAGACAAATAGAGTTTGTTACTAGCCTCTTACCACGCCTCAAGTTGTCATTGATCCTCATTATTGCTCTTCACTTGTGTGGCTTGAATAATAATATGAAACCAATAATCCACTCAGAACTCCCAAACCCTGGAGCCAACTCGCAAAAACCAAAGAAGAACAACAAATATTTTTGGTGTTTTCGATTTTTAAACAAGAACCAAAAGAGAAAAACAAGCAAAGCAAAATATTTTTGGGTTTTTCAAAAGTTAAAACAAAGCAAAAAGGAAAAAGCAAACCAAAGCAAAAATAAGAAGCAAACCAAAGAGAAACAACAAAAATATTTTTGGTCTTTTTGTGTTTTTAGAAAGCAGAAGCAAAGAAGAACGAAAACTAGAAAGAGAACGAAAACATGAATATACAAAGAACCGACCCAACATGATATGGAGATGAGTGTGGTGTCGGCGTACCTCCCCCCAAGCTTAGGCTTTTGGCCTAAGTGGGTATCAATCCATGTAAGAATAGGGGTTCCAAGCGGGCGGATCTTGGTAAGAATGGTCGTAACCGGGCCCATGAGAGGAAAAAGAAGCTCCCCAATCATAAGCGGGCTACTGATATGAGGACTCTCCCTTATTCGAGGGCTGGACCGAATCATCTGTGACCTCCCTTCTAGTGTCCTGCTCCTGTTGGGAGAGCCCTCCCAAGTACGTGTCAAGCTCCTCCTCAGCGAGGGACCATCCTTCCCTGTTATCAAGGTTAAACAAAACAGGTGCAGGCAAAAGAACAACACGCTCGGACTTGCTCTTTCTCTAGCTAGCTTTGAGAAAGGTTATTTCATAAGACAACTCACTCAAGCTAGTCCACGAGGAAATAAATTTATGTTGTGCCATGGAATTAAAATCAAGCCTCTCTATGGGAAACTATAGGTCTAGAGGATGAGGCACTAAACCATGCAATGCTAGTAAACGAGAAGCAATGAGGCCTCCACAAATTCCACCCTTCTCACGATTAGCAGCAAGACGGAAAGCTATCAAAGCACCCAAGTTGTAGGACCTATCTCGTCTAAGAGCAGCAGAGATAAATGCTAAATCAAATGAAGATAACTTATTGGCAGTTTTCCTAGCAAGAACACACTTGGCAATAAAGTAGGCAAAGTAGCGAATGGAGGGAAGATGAATGTTACGGATTTTTTCATTCTCCTTCGAGAAGCTACTCCCTTGACAAATTTATGCGTATAAATCCATGAGTGGTTCCGGTCTCTCTTTAATCTTCTTACATGATCCCCATTGAGGTACCATGGGGTTAGGCAAAGATTGACAGCTATATTGTAAATTTTGTAATGGACCATGGGGTTAGGCAAAGAGTGACAAAATTTGAAATCCTGCACCATAGACATGGTTAGCTTCACAAATTGACAAGGTTCGTCTTCCAAAAAGTGCTCTAACCCCGCATTAGAAACCAAAGTGTGGAAATCTTGTAGAATTCCTGCAGCTCTCATGAACTCAGAACATGGATAAATGGAGGGAAAAACTTCCTCCTCTTGGTGGACCTTCATGACATCAGGCACCCAAAGCTCATGTTGGTTTAGGTGGTGTTCACTCATCTTCTATTCTGAAATTTAAACACCTATTAAACAAGTGATTGCAAAGCAAATATAATGAAGGATTCTACTCACAGGGACTAGCAAGAGGCCTAAACATGCATCAAAACTATATCTCTAAGAACCAAACAAGCTGAAAAGCCCTCAAAACAAGTCACCTACAATAGCAAAATACTCAACATACAATCCACTAAACACAAATCTACTTGGACAAGGGGAGGAGTCACATACCAAGGAACAATTGCTCCAAATTTCAGCAAGAAAGATGGGCTGAGCAAAGAGATCGAAGAAATCCAGGGCAAGCACATAGAGAACGCGATTTTGAGCTATGGACTGGAGCTTACTCGGGAGAGAGAAGAAAGTGGCAGGAGCGAGAGGTAGTGGGGGGCCAGGGGTGGCCCACACCAGGGCATGGCGCCAACCAGGTCTGGCCGCGCCACCATGTGGTGTGCCTGCCTGGTGGGCCCCCCTGGTACCTACCAGGTACTCCTATGCCCCTTTTTTCACGTAAAAATTTAATATGAATTTTCTGGAATTTTTCGAGACACTTTATTTTTGGGCATTTTTTAGAAATAGAAGAATGATTTTTCGAGACACTTTAGCAGCTTGTCCTCTAGTGCTTGGACACTAGAGCTTACCCTCATGCGGGTGTCTTGCCTTGCAAACCTCTTTACTCCCTTGCAGTTGTTGCACACTGCTCCCTCTGCCCTCTGCACACCACCAGAAACCACTCTCCATGCCCACAACATCCTCCCCTCTGGTTTCCACCTCCCTCCGCACCTCTCCACGGGACAATTCCACCATGAGCCTCACCCTTCGGTTTATAAGGGCCAGAGGCCACCAACCCTCTCCTGCTCCCTCATTTCTCCCCTCCCACTCCACTTACCTCCCCCGAGAGCTCCAAATCCATCCCCTCAGCTCTCCCTCTCCATGGAGAAGGGGGACCTCTCCTCTCGGCCTCCACCTTCCCCTCGAGCTAAGCCTCCTCTACCCTGCACCTCCCTTACTGCATGTTAGCTTCCAAGACTCCCCATGATCCCCTGCATATAACCCTACTCTCTATTTTGCATAGGACAGCCTCTACCGACTCCGCTGTCGAGTTCCGACGAGCCCCTCTTGGCCGCTGTCGCGCGAGATCCCTCCCGTCGCGTAACCCGCTGCTGCCGCCCCTTCCTGAGATCGCTGTCGTCGACCGCGTCGTCCTGCGGCCTCCTCTTCACCGGAGACGGCCCCAACGAGCCTCCCCCGCCGCTTCTCTCCCTCTGCTAGGGTTCCAGCCCGACGCCCTGACCACGAGGTCGAAGACGGCTGGGAGCCGTCGATCTCGATCTAACCGAGCAGCTCCCGTCGCTCCTTACCTCTTCGCCCCGCCGGCCCGCTGACCGCTGGGCCCCAGCCTGCGGGATTTGAAATCCGTCCCACACGCGGCGTCACCCACCGTGGGCCGATTTCCCCCTCCCCGGCCCAGTTTGCCTCAAATATGGCATGGCTGCCTCTAGTGCCTTTTCTTTTATTAAAAAACCTCCAGCTCTATTTAATATGCATGTTTGGTTTAATTCAAAAGGAAAATGGAAAACAAGTTGTATTGTCCAGATCTAATTTTTACCAAGTACCCAAGTGTTTTGTACAACATACAAAACCAGTCCCTTGCCAAAAATAATCTTTATTATTTTCTGGCATTTAACCTTCTAAAGAGTATAATTTACACTAAAAAAATTCCTCAGGGAATAGTACATATCCATTTGGGAAGAATCAAAGTTCTCTTGGAAGTTAATTGCTATACCAATCAATTACCATATGTCTTATGCCAAGGTGAATGGAAATTTGTGTATAGTAAAAATAACAAAAGCTATTAGTTTCTGCCTTTAGAAATTTCCCTAGGCCAAACCCTAAATGGTATGGACCTTATTCCAACTCTCTCAGATGTGTTACATCTAGTTATATCTAAATCAATGAGATCAAAAAATATTGAGTTTCTGAGGATTTCTAATGAATTTACCACCGCTGAATGTGACTTTATCACTAGATAAATCACTACAGTAGCTCTGCAACTCCAAATAGGTTGATTCCAATTTATACAGAAAGGTATTCTAAAGACCTACCATGTTCCCTCGGAGTCAACTCAAAAGCTTCGGTAGATTCAATTTGGTGAAAAGGACAAAACAGCTATAGAACTGCCTTTGGGAAGTTCCTGAGGGCATTCTGATAATTATTTTGGAGTGATTCCAACTCTCAGTGATTCAGTACATAAAAATCTACAAAATCTACCAAGGAAATAATTTCTGCAGGTCCAGAACTTTTCGGGTGATTTATTCCCTAACACTAGATGTTATTTCACAAGGAAAATCATAACTATCTAAAGAAAAGTGATAAATTAGTGAAACCACTTTTGTTGGTTTCATTTTATCAACATCTACTTGTAGGTATAATTTTTATACAATGGTACCATACAGAATATTCCCTTGGTCAAAAACCCCTCTTAGGTAGTTCCTCGACAATAAACCCTAAGGGGTGTTCATCCCCTTCTCCAAGGCCATCTCAACCTCCTAAATCCAATCGTCTCTAAAACTAATGAACCTTAATTGGAGACTATTCAATTTCTTGTTTGCTGTATGTATTGGTTCTTGTATGCCTTGTGTTGATTGTGGCTTGGTTTGTTTGTATGTGCTGTCAGGACGACGATAGTTGCGATAAAATCGGAGAGCAAAAGAAGTGGTATTTATTATTGGTATTGGTATTCTAGGTTATCTAAAGAATAAGTCCAGGGACATTTATGCCATATTGCTGATCATCAGGCAAGCCACCTTCTTGCTCATCAGCCTTGTCCTACTATTTTACTTATACATGTTTTATCTACTAGTTATGAAACTGCATTGTTTTATTATATGTTGATGTATATATGGTAGTGGTTTGGCTCCTCCGAACTATTACACTTTGGTACTACTAAGTACAACCCCCTTGACGACACCTATTCGTCCCTAGTATGGTAGATGGTGTAATACACCATATCCCTTTGGAGACCCCGTTTTAGCCGAAGCAAAAGCTAGAGGATGGGAAGACCCCGGAAAAAGTTTTACCAAATGTTTTATGATAAAACCTTGGTGAGGTGGGACCTCCCAAGAGATGTTGAGAAAGAAAAAGGTTTTGTGTTTACAAAATGCTGAAGGAAAGATGGAGGAAAAAGGTTTACGAAAACGCACCCGGTTCTTTGCAGTTTTGCTAGAACAATTAACCCTGTGCAACCACATTACTCTAGAATGGGACAAGGCTGGATTTGATGGCTATTCATTCTGATATAAGCTGCCTTGTAACTACTATAGGGGATTGCGATCCCTGGATGGTGGGCCTTCTCCGATAAAGGTCCATGTGGGACATCGACCTGTAGAAGGAACGAATGGTCTGCGTGCCTCCAAGCGTTACTATGAGGCCCTCATTGAAAGCGCCCACTGTGTAAAGTGTAATGCGCTCTGGTTGGTCCTCGGTACTCGACGTCCCGGTTTTTTAGGGGAATAACACTCATAGGGTAGGCACTTATATTGGAGTGGGCATCCAGAGAGTCTTGATCGGTTACTCAACCCACGATCGGTGAAGATCAGGGTAGTGTACCCGGATGGTGTGGGTAAGGTGTACAACCTCTGTAGTGTGTAAATCTATTCAAATAGCCGTGTCCATGGTCATGGACGGTTGGGAAGGTTGCTGTAGAGCGGTGCTGGATTTGGTTTCAAAAAGGATTTCAGAAAAGCAATTGCTTTAAAATGTTTTGACCATGGGATGGTCAGAAAGGATACCTGTTTTGACCATGGGATGGTCAGAAAGGAATGAAAGGAGTTTGGTCATGGGATGACCAAAAGGAAGGAACACATGGGTGACCCAATCCTAATGTTTTCCAAACTTTTCCAAAAGGTTTCCAAAATGTTTACAAAAGTTTTCAACAAAGATATGTAGATGCTATATCTACAAGAGGAACTACTTGACAAAAGAACCTCTCTTGGAGCCCTCCTATTACTACAGCCATATTGCATATCCTCTTGTTATTATTACTCTCTTAAGGTGGTTTGCGAGTACATTGAAAGTACTCACTGGCATTGTCCCTGGCTGTTAACTTGGTCAGATATTAAGAAGAGGATGAAGTTGACGGCTATGCGAGCTAGGACGTTCTCCCAGTCAGTTGCCTGTAGGTTAAGGCACGACTCGGGCTCTATGCTTAATGAAGTTCCGCTCTTGTTGATCGATGTAGCCATACTGGCAAATAAGGTATGACATGTATTCATTATGTATTGGATGTTTACTTTGATACTTGTCGGTTATGTGCCACGACTAACTGATCATGGGATCGTGGTTGTATGCATAACAGGGATTCATGAAGCATTAATCTAGGGGCCCCACAGGTTTTGGAAAATAAAAATGCAATATTGCCACTCCAGCATGTGTCCAACCATGTCTAGGAACCCTAGCTGCATGCTGGAATTCAACTGCAACATGCATTGTATCACTAGTTTAAAATATGCTACATGACCACACCCACTTGGATGTGTGTGTATCAGTGTGCATCATTGTGGTTTTCGAAAATAATACATGCAATGATACCACTCCAGCATGTGTCCAACCATGTACAGGAACCCTAGCAGCATGCTAGGATTCACCTGCAACATGCATTGTATCACTAGTTTGAAAGATGTTATATCAAAACACCCACTTGGACTTGGATGTATGTGTATATAAGCATGCATCATTGTGGTTTTGGAAAAGAAATAATACAATGATTCTACTCCAACATTTATCCAACCATGTCCAAGAACCCTAGCAGCATGCTGGGATTCAACTTCAACATGCATTGTATCACTAGTTTGAAAGATGCTTCATCACCACACCATCTTGGACTTGGATGTGTGTGTATTCGTGGGCATCATTGTGGTTTTGTAAAAGAACACATGCAATGATGCCACTACGCCATGTGTCCAACCATGTCGAGAAACCCTAGCAACATGCTAGGAATGAACTGCAACATGCATTATATCACCAGTTTGAAAGATGCTGCATCACCACACCCACTTGAATGTGTGTGTGTGTCGGTGTTCATCATTGTTGTTTTGGAAATAACACATCCAATGATGCCACTCCAGCATGTGTCCAACCATGTTCAGGAACCCTAGCAACAGCTGGGATTCAACTGCAACATGCATTATATCACGAGTTTGAAAGATGATGCATCACCACACCCACTTGGATTTGTGTGTATCAGTGTGCATCATTGTGCTTTTGGAAAAGAACACATGCAATGATACCACTCCAGCATGTGTTCAACCATGTCTACGTACCCTAGAACCATCTGGTATTCAACTTCAACATGGATTGTATCACTAGTTTGAAAGATACTGCAACACCACACCCACTTGGATGTATGTATGTATCAGTCTGCATCATTGTGGTTTTGAAAAAGAACACATGCAATTATGCCACTCCAGCATGTGTCCAACCATGTCAAGGAACCCTAGCAGCATGCTAGGATTCAACTACAACATGCATTGTATCACAACTTTGAAAGGTGTTGACTTGGATGTGTGTGTGTTTATCAGTATGCATCATTATGGTTTTGGAAAAGAACACATGAAATGACGCCACTCTAGGAGCATGCTAGGATTCAACTGCAGCATGCATTGTATCACCATTTTGAAAGATGTTGCATCACCATACCCACTTGGATGTGTGTGTGTATCAGTGTGCATCATTGTTGGTTTTGAAAAGAACACATGGAATGATTCCACTGTGGCATGTGTCCAACCATGTCCAGGAACCCTAGCAGCATGATGGGATTCAACTACAACATGCATTGTATCACTAGTTTGAAAGATGCTGCATCACCACACCCACTTGGATGTGTCTGTATCAGTGTGCATCATTGTGGTTTTGGAAAAGAAAAAATGCAATGATGCCACTCCAGCATGTGTCCAACCATGTCTAGGAACCCTAGTTGCATGCTGGAATTCAACTGCAACATGCATTGTATCACCAGTTTGGAAGATGCTACATGACCACACCAACTTGGATGTGTGTGTATCACTATGCATTATTGTGGTTTTGGAAAAGAACACATGCAATGATGCCACTCCAGCATGTGTCCAACCATGTACAGGAACCCTAGCAGCATGCTAGGATTCAACTGCAACATGCATTGTATCACCAGTTTGAAAGATGCTACATCACCACACCCACTTGTACTTGGATGTGCGTGTATATCTGTGTACATCATTGTGGTTTTCGAAAGAACACATACAATGATTCGACTTTATCATTTGTCCAACCATGTCCAAGAACCCTGGCTGCATGCTGGGATTCAACTTCAACATGCATTGTATCACCAGTTTGAAAGATCTTCATCACCACACCATCTTGGACTTGGATGTGTGTGTATTAGTGGGCATCATTGTGGTTTTGTAAAAGAACACATGCAATGATGCCACTACACCATGTGTCCAACCATGTCGAGAAACCCTAGCAGCATGCTGGGAATGAACTGCACCATGCATTATATCACCAGTTTGAAAGATGCTGCATCACCACACGCAGTTGGATGTGTGTGTGTATCGGTGTCCATCATTGTTGTTTTGGAAATAACACATGCAATGATGCCACTCCAGCATGTGTCCAACCATGTCCAGGAACCCTAGCAACATGCTGGGATTCAACTGCAACATGCATTATATCACCAGTTTGAAAGATGATGCATCCACACACCCACTTGGATTTGTGTGTATCAGTGTGCATCATTGTGATTTTGGAAAAGAACACGTGCAATAATGCCACTCCAGCATGTGTTCAACCATGTCTAGGTACCCTAGCACCATCTGGTATTCAACTACAACATGGATTGTATCACTAGTTTGAAAGATACTACAACAGCACACCCACTTGGATGTGTGTATGTATCAGTGTGCACCATTGTGGTTTTGGAAAAGAACACATGCAATTATGCCACTCCAGCATGTGTCCAACCATGTCCAGGAACCCTAGCAGCATGCTAGGATTCAACTACAACATGAAATTGTATCACAACTTTGAAAGGTGTTCACTTGGATGTGTGTGTGTTTATCAGTATGCATCATTATGGTTTTGGAAAAGAACACATGCAATGACGCCACTCTAGGAGCATGCTGGGATTCAACTACAACATGCATAGTATCACAATTTTGAAAGTGCATCACCAGACCCACTTGCATGTGTGTGTGTATCAGTGTGCATCATTGTTGGTTTTGAAAAGAACACATGGAATGATGCCACTGTGGAATGTGTCCAACCTTGTCCAGGAACCCTAGTAGAATGCTGGGATTCAACTTCAACATGCATTGTATCACTAGTTTGAAAGATGCTGCATCACCACACCCACTTGGATGTGTCTGTATCAGTGTGCATCATTGTGGTTTTCGAAAAGAAAAAATGCAATGATGCCACTCCAGCATGTGTCCAACCATGTCTAGGAACCCTAGTTGCATGCTGGAATTCAACTGCAACATGCATTGTATCACCAGTTTGAAAGATGCTACATGACCACACCCACTTGGATGTGTGTGTGTCAGTGTGCATCATTATGGTTTTGGAAAAGAACACATGTAATGATGCCACTCCACCATGTGTCCAACCATGTCGAGAAACCCTAGCAGCATGCTGGGAATCAACTACAACATGCATTATATGACCAGTTTGAAAGAGGTTGCATCACCACACCCACTTGGATGTGTGTGTGTGTATCAGTGTTCATCATTATTGTTTTGGAAATAACACATGCAATGATGCCACTCCAGCATGTGTAGAACCATCTCTAGGAAGCTGGCAGCATGCTAGGATTCAACTGCAACATGCATTGTATCACCAGTTTGAAAGATGCTGCATCACCACACCCACTTGGATTTGTGTATTAGTGTGCATCATTGTGATTTTGGAAAATAACACATGCAATGATTGAAGGAAATATACCATGAGAGGCAATAGATGTTATTATGTATTCCTCATATATGATAGATGTTTATTTTGCATGCTATAATTGTATTGATCGGAAACGTCAATACATGTGTTTTTAATAAACAAAAGGGTTCCTAGTTATGCCTCTCTTATATACTAGCTTGTTGATTAACAAGATGATCAAGGTTTCCTGATCATGGACACTGGATGTTGTTAATAAGAAGGTCACAACATTTGTGAAATGATGTGATGAACATTCATCCGAAGTATAGCATTACGATCAAGTCATTATTTTTATATTGCTATAACATTATACGAAGTAATCTTTATCCTTAGACCATGAGATCATGTCAATTGCTAACAGGGGAAGAGTATCTTGATAACATCAAATGTCACACCGTAACAGGGTGACTATAAAGATGGGTTCAGTGCTACGAAGGTGTTATGTTGAGGCTCATGGATCAAGAGTGGAATTGGTCAATCCCGATGACGGATATATATACTCTGGGCCCTCTCGGTGATATCACATTAAGATAGCTTGCAAGCAAGTGATGTGATCACTAGAATGTTATATCACGGGAACGAGAAAAGAGTGCATGTCAGTAACGAGATCAAACTAGGTATTTGGATACCGATGATCAAATCTCGGACATGTATTATATCATGAGACAAAGGGATTAAGTTACTAGCATTAAAGGTTCTCATGATCATAGAAGTCATTGTTGAATATACGGGAGTAAGTATGGATCTCCAGGTCTCGCTTCTGATTATTGATCTGAGAGGAGTCTCAATCATGTCTGCATTATTCGTGAACCGTAGGGTGACACACTTAAGAGTTGCTGGACACCATTTTGGAGCACATATGTTTCAGATGAAAGAATTGCAAAGCGCAGGAATTGTTTCGATAGAAGCCGGAATTGTTTCGGGTGAAATTGTTGAAAGTGGTTCTGCATGTGATATTGAAACGTTGCAAGGGGTTTTATGTGAATGTTTGTTAATTAAAGTAATTAACAAAATTCTGAATAAATTTAATAAAAGAGTTTTATTAAATGAGAGAGCATTAAACTTAGAGAATTTTAATGCATTTAAAGTGGAGAGTTTAAAAGAGAATGTGAAGGCGCATTTTAATGTGGAGGAGTTACCACCACATGAATGGGGGAGGTGAGGGGTCACCCCCCATGGGGCGCCGGCCATGGGGAGGGGTACCCCCTCCTCCTATAAAAGGCCACCCCTCTCACCCTTCATCCACACACCTCCTCGTGAAGGATCTCTCTCCCCCTCTAGAATTATTCCCCCATGGTCTCGGATTAGCGAGATACATGTTCCCGGTGGCATTTCGTCTGGAAGGAGTTGCTGCTTCCACTGCATCGCTGGAGCGAGGAGGTGGAGGTTGTACGGTGGCTTGAACGTGTGTGCGAGGATGGATGCGCTGCCGATTTGCGGTGCTCGGACTTCCACATGATCTTGAGATCGGCAAGTGTACGACTACATCAGCCACGAGTTCCTAATAGATCTTTGAGTGTAAGTTCTCGATGGATGTATGTCCACCCGTTGCTCTGTATCTAATAGATAGATCTTGGTGTATAGTTCTCGTCGTAGGAATTTTTTGTTTTCTATGCTGCGGACCCAACAGTGGTATCAGAGCCTGATCTATGTGTAGGTGCTTTGCACAGGTAGTACACATATGTTTACATGTGGGCGATGATGATCATGATATTGCATCTTCTATGTATTTTGGATATTGGTGGCATAGTGGGATGAAGCGGCCCGGGCCAACCTTATATGTCATCCTACATGAGACCGGTTCCACGACTGACATGCAACTTGTTTTGCATAAGTGGCTAGCGGGTATTTGTCTCTCCTACTATAGTCAATATCTGATTTACAACGAGTTGCTAATAACTTGGTTATCCTCGTTGTGGTTCATGTTCGTAGGTAAGACCGGTTCTATCTCCGAAAGCCCTAAGCCACGTAAAACTTGCAATTGATAAATTAGAGGCGTGTAGTTTAGATCGTTACTGGGATAGTGTCTTGATATGGTATTGTTGTAAGTAGATGTATGATAGATACTCTTACAACACACTCAATGTGTAAGTTCCATAGACCTTGGCCTTACACACAAAGGAATGATAGAAATCATACCACGATGCAAATGATAGAGATCAAATGCATGGACCATATCATCTCACTTTACACATTAGATGTTAGCATCTTATACTGCTAGTTTGGCGCTTTTTGTAGCATTGTAAGATGATCTCTCATTTAGATATCAAGATAAAATGTGTTCTTCCTTAAGTATGCACCGTTTTGTGGATCGTGTTTTGAGACATCACGTGAGTACTAAGGCTCTTACTTGGCGATCCTAGCATGTATAGACATGGCCTCGGAGCACGGACCGAAAGGTTAAGCATGAGTCATATAGTTGATATGATGCCCATATGGATGCTCGCCTTTGAAGCTACATCAACTCACGTGATGATCGGACTTGGTGTAGTGGATTTGGTTCATGTAATCACCAAAATGACACGAGGGATGTCATTTTTGAGTGGGTGTTCATTAGTAATTTCGATTAGTTGAACTCACTCTATCATAAACTTAATCTAAAAAAACTTTACAAATTCTATTGTAGATGGCACCACCTGCTTTTATTTCAATGTGTTCATGGAGAAAGAGAAACTTGCTGCGAATGGTAGCAACTTCACCAACTAGGCAATGAATTTGAGGATTCTCCTCACTACTGCACAAAAGCTATATGTGCTAGAGGCACCGGTAGGCCCCCCACCAGCTCCTGATGCCCCTGACAAGGAAAATAATTTCTATGTCACTCGTCAGGAGGACCACAACTTAGTTCATTGCGGCATACTGTATGGGCTAGAGCCAGAACTTCGAAAATGGCAATGCCTTTGATACCATGGGAGAATTGAAAATGATTTTCGATACCCATGCTGCCATAGAGAGTTATAATGCTACTGAAAATTTCTTTAGCTACATGATGGACGAGAACAGCTCCGTTAGTGAGCACGTAGTCAAAATATCTGGGTACGCCGATAAGCTTGTGTCCTTGGGAATAACGTTCTCATTGACTTAGGCATACATCGTGTTCTCCAATCTTTGCCACCTAGCTACAAGAGCTTCGTGATGAACTATAACATGTAGGGCATGCAGAAGTCTCTTCCCGAGCTTCTGTCAATGCTTAAGACTACAGAAGTGGAGATTAGAAAAGAACATCAAGTGTTGATGATCAATAAGACCACCGGTTTCAAGAAGGACAAGAAAGGAAAGCACAAGGGAAAGAAGGGTGGCAAATCTGTTGCCACACCTGAAAAGAAACCTTGAGTTAGCCCTAAGTCTGACACCGAGTGTTACTATTGCAAGGGGACTGGCCATTGAAAGCGCAATTGCCCCAAGTATTTGGCGGACAAGAAGGCCGGCAAGGCAAACAAAGGTATATGTGATATACATGTTATTGATGTGTACTTGACTAGTACTTGCAGTAACACCAGGGTATTTGATACGGGATCAGTTGCTAATATATGTAACTTGGTTCAGGGGCTGCGGAACAAGCGACAACTAGCAAGGGATGAGGTCATGATGCGAGTCGGCAATGGATCAAGAGTTGATGTGATCGCCGTCGGGACGCTACCTCTCCATATACCATAGGGATTAGTTATAAATCTGAATAATTGTTATTTGGTGCCTGCACTGAGCATGAAAATTGTATCCGGATCGTGTTTGAGGCAAAGTGGTTATTCCTTTAAATCTGAAAACAATGGTTGTTCAATTTCTAAGAATAATATCTTTTATGGTCATGCACCTGTGTTGAATGGTTTATTTCTATTGGATCTCGATAGTAGTATTACGCATATTCATAATGTTGATGCTAAAAGGATTAAACTTGATAATGATATATCTGCATATATGTGGCACTGCCGTCTAGGTTATATTGGCATTAAACGCATGAATAAAATCCATTCTCATGGACTTTTGGAATCACTTGATTTTGAATCATTTGATACATGTGAGCCATGCCTTATGGGCAAGATGACTAGAACGCCGTTTTCTGGTTCAATGGAACGGGCGAAAGATTTATTGGAAATCATACATACTGATGTGTGTGGACCAATGAGTATGTCGGCGCGAGGTGGATATCGTTACTTTGTTACTTTCAGGGATGATTTGAGTAGATACGGGTATATCTATTTGATGAAAGACAAGTCTGAAACCTTTGAAAAGTTCAAAGAATTTCAGAATGAAGTGGAAAATCATCATAACAGAAAGATCAAATTTCTGCGGTCCGACCGTGGAGGTGAGTATCTAAGTTACGAGTTTAGGACACACATTAAAGAGTGTGGAATAGTTTCACAACTCACGCCTGCCGGAACACCACAACGTAATGGTGTGTCGGAACGTTGTAATCATACTTTATTTGATATAGTTCGATCTATGATGTCTCTGACTGACTTGCCACTGTCATTTTGGGGTTATGCACTAGAAACCGCTGCATTTACTTTAAGTTGGGCACCATCTAAATCCGTTGAAACGACACCCACTACTAGGAAAACGACTATAGGTAATCCACACATCCGTGGCGCACGTGCTAGTGGTGCCCCACGGGTAAAATAGGCGTGGCGCACTACCCACAGGTGCCCTACAGCTAACTTCCGTAAGCGTGGCGCACATGGGGGTGGTGCGTCACGGCTACTTGTGGGCCAGGCCACAGGTGGCCGCAGACAACCTAGCCGTAGCGCACCTGCGCGCGGTGCGCTACGAGTGTGAAACTTAGTCATAGCACACTCTGACATAGTGCGCTACGGGTATGTGGGTTGCGGCCTGCTGTGTAGCTGGGCGAACTTACCCGTAGGGCACCCTAGCCTAGTGCGCCACAGATAAGTTTCCTGCACCAACCCCTCCCCCCCCCGTGGATCGCCTTTTTAGCCTTGCAAAAAATAAAAGAAAATGATAAATAATTCAAAAAATAAAATCCTTTCACATGTATGTAGGTACTGTGGTCTACTGTGTAGGGAAATTAACAAACATGAATTTCGACTTTTTCTGCAAAAAAAGATCATGCCACGGAAAATAATCGTAACTTGTGCATACGAATTTGAAAAAAAAATTAATATACCAAAATGACGAGAACGAGATTTCGCATCCGCTCGCAACCACCTTTGGTCGTTTAGAGATTTTTTAGATTTTTAAAATTCGAAAAGAGTAAAAAGTTATGATCAAAAGATTGTTTTTTCCTGCAGAAAAAAAATGGAGGCCACTTACTTGTAGCGCACCACCCCTAGTGCGCCACGAGTAAGTTGGGCGGAATTCGAAATTCGAATCACCACCTGACCACCTAACCCTCCATATATATCTTCCCCACCCACCCCTTATCTCCTCCGCTTCCACTTCTTCTCCACTTCTCCTTCCTTCTACACCTTCTCATTCTCCTCCACCTCTCCTACCTTCTTCTTCTCCTCCCTTCTCCACCTTCTCCTTCTCCTTCAACTCTCCTACCTTCTTCTTCTCCTCACTTCTCCTTCTCTCCTCTCCGGCTGCACCCACCTCTGACGGCGCCCTCCTCCGACAACCTATGGCTGCACCCTCCGACCATCCTCCAACGACGCCCTCCTCCGACCACCTCCGGCTACTCCCTCCTCGACCATCCTCTGACAGTGCCCTGCCCGGTGCAACCTTCGGACGCAACCTCAACCACCATACTCCGACCGTGCCCTCCTTCGACTGCACCCTCCGACGACGACGGCGGCCGGCGGCTCGATCTAGATCAAGATCTAGATCAAATCCCGCTTTTTTTTGAAATTTGAAATTGTACCCATGGCGCACAGCACCTAGTGCGCTACGGCTAACTTTTCATACTCGTGGCGCACCACCTAGTGCGCCACGGCTATCTTTTCATACTCGTGGCGCACCACCTAGTGCGCCACGGCTAACTTTCACCCGTAGCACGCGCCTCATGGCGCACCCCTAGTGCGCCACGGATTAGCTGTTTTCTAGTAGTGACCATATGAATTATGGTTTGGAAACAAACCTAAGTTGTCATTTCTTAAATTTTGGGGATGCAATGTTTATGTGAAGAAACTTCAGCCGGATAAACTCGAACCCAAAGCGAAAAAATGCGTCTTCATAGGATACCCTAAGGAAACGATTGGGTATACCTTCTATCACATATCCGAGGGCAAGGTTTTTGTTCCCAAGAATGGATCCTTTCTTGAGAAGGAGTTTCTCACGAAAGGTGTGAGTAGTCGGAAGGTAGAACTCGAAGAGGTTATTGAACATTCTCTTCATGAAATGGCGAGTAGCGCATCACCGGAAATTGATTTGGAGTTGACTTCACCTAATGAGGAGAGAGCTAATGATATTGATCATGAAACTCGTAAAGAGGACACTACCGAACCTCGTAGGTCAAGTAGGACACGTGCAGCTCCTGAAGTGTACGGCAATCCTGTTGTGAATTTCATGGTTGATGAAATGGATGACCCTGCGACGTATGAAGAAGCGATGATGAGCCTGGATTCCATCAAATGGCTAGAAGCCATGAAATCCGAGATGGAATCCATGTACGAAAACCAGGTTTGGACCTTGGTAGACTTACCTCACGATCAAAAGGCCGTTGAGAATAAATGGAGTTTCAAAAGAAAAACTGGTGTTGATGGTAATGTGACCATCTATAAGGCTCGACTTGTCGCAAAGGGGTTTCGACAAATTAAAGGAGTTGACTACGATGAGACATTCTCTCTCGTAGCGATGCTAAAGTCGGTTAGGATTATGTTAGCAATTGCTGCATATTTTGATTATGAAATATGGCAGATGGATGTCAAAACTATGTTCCTCAATGGTAATATTGAAGAAGAGTTGTATATGATACAACCTAAGGGTTTTGTCAATCCTAAGGATGCTGATAAGGTATGCAAACTTCAGCGATCCATCTATGGACTGAAGCAAGCATCCCGCTGTTGGAATCTCCGCTTTGATGAGGTGATCCAAGAGTTTGGATTTGTCCAAACTTATGGAGAGGCTTGTATTTACAAGAAAGTGAGTGGGGGCAATGTGGCATTTCTAATATTATATGAGGATGACATATTATTGATTGGAAATGATATAGATCTTTTAAGCAGTGTTAAAAGTTATCTAAACAGCAAATTTTTGCTGAAAGACATTGGTAAAGCGTCATATATATTAGGCATTAAAATCTATAGAGATAGATCAAGGCGCCTAATTGGGCTATCGCAGAGTACATACCTTGATAAGATATTAAAGAAGTTTAATATTGACGGAAGTAAGAAGTGGTTCTTACCTATGTTGCAAGGCAAGACATTGAGAAAGACTCAAAGTCTGGCTACATCGGAAGAAAGAGAGATAATGGATAAGATCCCCTATGCCTCGGACATAGGCTCTATAATGTATGCCATGCAATGTACAAGACCGGATGTGGCACATGCTATTAGTTTGACTAGTAGGTACCAATCTGATCTAGGTTCGGAACACTGGATAATGGTCAATAATATCCTTAAGTACTTGAGAAGAACTAGGGATATGTTTCTTATATACGGAGGTGAAGAAGAGCTAGTCGCTAAGAGTGATGTCGATGCTAGCTTTGACACCGATCCAGAGGACTCTAAGTCTCAATCCGGATACGTATTTCTGTTGAACGGAGCAGCAGTTAGTTGGAGGAGTTCCAAACAACCTGTGGTGGCTGGATCAACGACAGAGGTGGAATATGTTGCTGCTTGAGAAGCGGCACAGGAGGCGATTTGGATGAAGGAGTTCATAACAGAACTAGGTGTGGTTCCTAGTGCATTGGACCCAATGGTGATCTATTGTGATAACAATGGAGCCATAGCCAACGCCAAGGAACCGAGGTCTCACAAGAATTCCAAGCATATTAAGCGCCGGTTTCACTACATCCGCGAGCATGTCAAGGATGGAGATATAAATGTTTGTAAAGTACACACGGACCTAAATGTAGTAGATCCGTTGACTAAAGTTCTCCCTAGGGCAAAACATGATCAACACCAGAACTCCATGGGTGTTAGATTTATCACTATGTGGACTAGATTATTGTCTCTAGTGCAAGTGGGAGACTGAAGGAAATATGCCTTGAGAGGCAATAATAAAGTTGTTATTATGTATTCCTCATATATGATAGATGTTTATTTTGCATGCTATAATTGTATTGATCGGAAACGTCAATACATGTGTGTTTAATAAACAAAAGGGTTCCTAGTTATGCCTCTCTTATAGACTAGCTTGTTGATT
Organism: Avena eriantha; assembly: GCA_910589775.1. NCBI lineage: Eukaryota > Viridiplantae > Streptophyta > Magnoliopsida > Poales > Poaceae > Avena > Avena eriantha. Next base: position 287,605,357 of record OU342742.1, read on the forward strand.
AACAAGATGATCAAGGTTTCCTGATCATGGACATTGGAAGTTGTTAATTAGAAGGTCATAACATTTGTGAAATGATGTGATGAACGTTCATTCGAAGTATAGCATTACAATCAAATCATTATGTTTATATTGCTATAACATTATACGAAGTAATCTTTATCCTTAGACCATGAGATCATGTCAATTTCTAACACCGGAAGAGTATCTTGATAACATCAAACGTCACACCGTAACAGGGTGACTATGAAGGTGTTATGTTGAGGCTCATGGATCAAGAGTGGAATTGGTCAATTCCGATGACGGATAGATATACTCTGGGCCCTCTCGGTGATATCACATTAAGATAGCTTGCAAGAAAGTGATGTGATCACTAGAATGTTATATCACGGGAACAAGAAAAGAGTGCATGTCGGTAACGAGATCAAACTAGGTATTTGGATACCCATGATCGAATCTCGGACATGTATTATATCATGAGACAAAGGGATTAAGTTACTAGCGTTAAAGGTTCTCACGATCACATAAGTCATCGTTGAATATGTGGGAGTTAGTATGGATCTCCAGGTCCCGCTTCTGATTATAGATCTAAGAGGAGTCTCAATCATGTCTGCATTATTCGCGAACCATAGGGTGACACACTTACGAGTTGCCGGGCACCATTTTGGAGCACATATGTTTCAGATGAAAGAATTGCAAAGCGCAGGAATTGTTTCGATAGAAACCGGAATTGTTTCGAGTGAAATTGCAGAAAGTGGTTCTGCATGTGATATTGAAATGTTGCAAGGGGTTTATGTGAATGTTTTTTAATTAAATTAATTAATAAAATTCTGAATAAATTTAATAAAAGAGTTTTATTTAATGAGAGAGCATTAAACTTAGAGAATTTTAATGCATTTAAAGTGGAGACTTTAAAAGAGAATGTGAAGGGGCATTTTAATGTGGAGGAGTTACCACCACATGAATGGGGGAGGTGAGGGGTCACCCCCCATGGGGCGCCGGCCATGGGGAGGGGTACCCCCCCTCCTCCTATAAAGACCACCCCTCTCACCCTTCTTCCACACACCTCCTCGTGAAGGACCAATCAAATATTAGAGGATATGCTGAGAGCATGTGCGTTAGGTTATGGATCCAGTTGGGATGAAAGTCTACCGTACGCAGAGTTTTCTTACAATAACAGCTATCAATCAAGCATAGAAATGGCTCCATTTGAATTTCTTTATGGAAGGAAGTGTACTACACCATTGTTATGGAATGGAGTAGCAGAAAGAAATTTGTTCGGGCCAGACCTAATTAAAGAGGCCGAGGAGAAAGTCAAGATGGTAAGAGATAGGCTGAAGGTAGCTCAATCTCGGCAAAAGAGCTATGCTGATCCAGAACGTAGAGAGGTTACCTACGAGGTTGGTGATAGAGCTTATCTCAGGGTATCACCACTTCGTGGTGTGAAGAGGTTTGGAATCAAAGGGAAACTAGCACCACGCTATGTAGGACCTTTCAAGATTTTGAGTCGCAAAGGAGAAGTAGCATATGAGATAGAATTACAAGAATCTTTGTCAGCAGTTCACAATGTATTCCATGTTAGTCAACTGAAAAAGTGTCACCCAGAGATGGAAGAAACTTCTTTGAAAGAAACTATACCATTGGAGGAAGTTCAGCTAGATAATGATCTCACTTATGAAGAGAAACCTATTAAGATTCTGGAGACTGCAGAAAGAATTACCCGTACCAAGACCATCAAATTCTACAAAGTGAAGTGGAACCATCACACTGAATCAGAAGCAACCTAGGAGCGAGAGGATGATCTTCGGAGAGATCACCCTCACCTATTTGCTAGCCAACCCGAATCTTGAGGGCGAGATTCATCTTAAGGGGGTTAGATTTGTAACATCCCAAAATTTCATCTGAAATCATCATCATTGCACTCATATCATGGCATGTTTTTGCATTGCATTTAGAATGTCCTCCAAAAATCTGGTGCAATTTTGGGCCATGGTTAGGAATTTATGAAAATGGAACCAAAGAAAATGCTATATTACCTATTAAGTCCAAGTGAGTGCCTTGGATTAAAATAGTAGGTAAATATGTTTTATAATACCCTAAAAACCTAGTTTGAGTTTTTACGAATTTTCACAAATTGGTTTGAATCAATTTGAATCATTAAATCAAAAGTTTTGGAGAAAACTGAATTAGAAAAAGAAAAGGGAGGGAAATAAATTCAAACAGCAGCAGCAGCATTTTGGCCCATTCTGGCCCAATAGGCAACAGCCCACCCAGACCACTCCCTCTCCCCTTCTCTGTCTTTCCCCATCCCCCTCGTCTCTACCCCTCCCGCTGACAGGTAGACCCCACGCCCACGTCACCTCGTCGTCTTCACTGCCGATGATGGACCTCTCCCCTTCGGCCGTTTTGAATCGATTCGATCCCGTCAGTTTCTCGCGATTAATTTCCCCGGTGATTACCCCTACTAAACCCCCTCTCCTTCCTCATCATTCCCCCCCCAGACACCACCCCGGAGAGCCCCCAGGCTCCCTAAATTTGAGCTCGAAAGCCGCTCACTGACGGCAACTCTGGCGACGATTCCGGTGAGTCCAGTCCGCCCGGCGCCCTCCCCTTGGTCCCATCTATTTCCCCATCTCCTGGCGCACCTACTGACCGAGCCACACGTTTTCTTTTGCCCCAGGTCGACGACACGGACAATTCCGGCGAACTCCTCTGCCGCCACCGTCAGTCTCCTTCTCCGGTAAAGGTAGGGTTCCCGCCGCCCCTATTTGGTCTTTACTAGGTCGTGCAGAACCCCATCGGCCGACGCTCCGCCGCCGCGCGCCGTCGTTAGCACCGCCAGTCTCCGGCGAGATGCTTAGCAGCCGTTCGATCAGATCCTAGCAGTTAAGATTAGATCACTTAAACGAAAGGGTACGGCTGATCTGATCCGTCCGTCACTTAAATCTGACGACCCACAGCGGTCAATCCGGCCGAACCGGTATCAGCCAATAAGAAAGCACCACGTCGCAAGACTATTTCTATTTAATTAGAAAATAGACTGATTTAGTATATAACTTAGAAATTCAATAACTTTTGATCCACAAATCCGAAAAATACAAATTTGGTGTCTATGGATTCAGAAAAATGAGACCTTTATTATGGAGGCCTTGTTTCACACTTTTGCCTCTGGAAAAATGGAATTATAGACCTTTTTAGGAGTATTTTATTCACAAAATTGTTCTATAGATTATTTTTAAGTATTTCTTATGCATTTAGTTGAGGTATTCTATCCTCAGTACTGTAGACTCTGTAAATTATAGAGTTGTGATCATATCATTGCATTTTGCATGCATTCATGTTTTTGTAATGTTTTATTGATTAAATTATTGTGGTTGTATTGTTTTTGTGTAGATTGTGTGGATTGTACCTATACCCCTAGCTACCAAGGCAAGTGATATTTCATCCCATGTCCTATTATTTTCACTATTGCACTAGTGATATTTTGGTAGATCTTCACATGATAGAATTATTCCTATATTGCTATACTATGCTATGCTATATAGATTATATCTTGGTAGTATCCCCTAGTCAAAGGACTTTGTATGCTAGAATGCTTAGCTATGCTAGTAGAATTTGTGGGTGGAAAATACATATCAAGATAGTATGGAATGATATTATTTTTGTTTAACTAAGAAAACAACTATTATTAATGAAACACCTGGTGGATTTGAACTTGCTAGGATTATGTTGAGTGGTTACTCAGGGGCCATGACTATGGTCAGCTAGTGTATCACACTTGTGGATGGCCACCCAGGAATAAAGAGATTGGAGACATTCTTGTCATGAAGCTTCCAGTGCAGCCACATGGCATATGGGCTCTGCCTTGACCAACTAAGTTGCAAGAACTCAGCCAGGCGGACATAGGGTGGTAGTGATGATAGGATGGAACGCGTCCGTGGTGGTCTGAGAGATTGCTTCTGAAGGGTCTTGTCTCGATGCATGTCGAGTCTTGTGGGGAAAGTGCACCACCTCTCGAGAGGGTAAAACTATGTACTTAGCCGTGTCCCCGGTTATGGACATTTCTGAGCCTCAAGACAGTGAAGCAGTTCAATGATCTCCTCATTCCAATTTCTCTAAGTTAAAACTTGTGGGTGAACTTGGGTAGAGGTTCAGTGATGTCTGTCATTGGTACCTTAAAGCTGGAATGAAAAACTTCTTCAAAAACTATAAGTTAAACTAATTTCAGCAAAACCAACCATAACCCCACTTAGCCATATATTCATGTAGTTGTTGGATTATACTAAGTAACTTTGGTATCACTTGCCAATACAATTCCAAATGTATTGACCCTTGTGGCTGTAACTTATCATGTTGCAGGTTACTCTGATGATGAGTAGGGTTGCGAGTCTACACTCGACATGCTTGCCTGTGGCACATGAAGACTAAGGACTCTATTATCACTATATGTTATGTGAACTTGTGTCTTAGCCTTGGGCTAAGTGAGTTGTAAGAACTATTATACTCCTGGATGTGCGATGTAATAATGACCTTTGTTTCTGTGTACTTCATCTTAAACTGTGGGTGCTAGCATTTCGATCCAGGGACTAGCACTGCAATCACAGGGATCTTACCTTATCATGGTGAGATCTTACAGATGGTATCAGAGCACTGTGTTGCCTATAGGTTCGTGACCTAGAAAGGATTAGACTAAGGAAAACCCTTAGGAAAAATAACTCTATATTTCAACCTTACACTTGTCTTTTCATCTCGTAAAGCTTTCCCTAATTATCCCTCTCATCTATTTTTGTAGATGTCCACCATCAATGAATCTGTCAAGAAGGGACCACTGATGACTATGACCTTGGAGTGCGAGACAGAATTTCCCAATGTGCTCAAGAACCTCATGCTCGGCTTGGGGATGAATGGTGAAGCCGTGTACAAGGGATTTCCTATGATAGATGAAGGACAAGAGTATTGGTGGGTGCAACTCCACTTGTACAAGAACAAGGAGGACGATCCCAAGAGTACGGGATATTGCATGTTCACCAACTCTGAAATGCACCCGTCATTCTTTGACTCTACAAGGAATGCTGCATGGAGAGCTATTGAGGAACTTGGGGAGAGACTCAAGTATAGAATGCTCAATACTCAAGAGGATCTCAAGGAGGAGAAGCGTCTTGCCCAAGACTCAAAGGCCACTGTGAAACGCCTAAGTAAGGATATCATAGGCCTAGCCTTGGAGCTATGTGACCAAGACAAGCAGATTTCTGCCAAGGATGCCCTGATTGCCACCTTGGTTAAGAAGGAGTGAGATATTAGTTGGACCACCACCCTTGGCGTTTTATCACGTTAGTATCTCGACCATACCAACCTATGTGGTATGGCAAAAATAAAATTATGTCTAGAACCCTGTGCTTGAGTTGGATAATGTATTGCTACTTGGAATGTTCTGTTGGTTGATTTTCTTAAATTGTGACTTGTGTTTACTTCCTCTATTGTGTGTTACTAATTTTCTCCCTACTATGCAAAAGATGCCGAATTTTGTCTACAGCATGACCAAGGATTTCAAGGGGACTCGCTTTGGGACTCGCCTATTGGAGCTAGTCCAAGTGCTCGCTCTTCCCATCCCTACCATTCAGGGACTTCAGCTGCGGAAGTTTCAGAGGAAGGACTTATGGGGATTCAAAGTTACTCAGCCAGGACGTGAGACGGATCCCCAAACTGGGGAGATTACCTTCAAGATACTCCATGATGACATGGAGAGGGGCCTTGACGTCGCTATGCAGGAGCTGTTGGGACGCCTATGTGGACGTCACTCTTCTGAGATCAAGAGCCACTACTTCCATTTCTTTGGGAGGCGTGACGAGGAAGGAGAGCCTATTGTGTTGGACGAGGCCACTAAGGAGTCTATCAAGCCCGTGCGACACTACCTCCAGGACTTAGAGAGCCTCATTAGACACCTTGATACTGATAGGACTAATGTGATGCTTAGCAACGATTAACTACGAGTCCAACTTAAGGAGAAGGACAAGGCCTTCCTAGAGCAGGAAAATCGAATCAAGGAAATGGAGAAGAAGTTTGAAGATCAAGAGAAGAAATTCAAGAGCCAAGAGAAGAGAGTTCAGGAGAAGAACAAGAAGATTAGAGACTTGGAGACTGAGTTAGAACTAGAGAACGTTGAGCTGGAAGCGGATCACGAGGTGATAGAGAGGCTACGCACACAGAAGAGAGAGTTACAGACGAAGATCGATGCTCTGACTACCAGCTTGGAGGAATACAAGGCAGGATTCGCATCAGCAGGACTTGCTCTAGTGGAGGAGGAAGTCGACATGGAGGAGTAGTGATACTGTTCCATCTACCTATCGTTCTATTATTATTGAGTGCATAGGTCATACCGACTTGTGGATGACTATGCTAGTATGTTATCTTTGTAGACTCTGTTATTGTTGTGATGTTGGACCTTGCATGTGCTTGTTTGTCTGAATTGTTGTTTTATTTGGGTTATCTATCATTACTTACCCTTACTAAACCCACAGATGCCTCCCCGACGCAACAACGAGGATAACAATGACAATGACAATGGAATGCAGCAGATGATGGCTGCACAGACCCAATTGATGCAAATGATGACTCAATTCATGGCGAACCAGAACCAGAACAACAATAATAACAATAACAACCAGAACAATCCACCACCTTTGGATATGCTGACCAGATTTCTAAGGCTGAGACCTGCCAAGTTCTCAGGTACCTCAGACCCCATGGTAGAAAATGATTGGTTACGCTCTGTGAATAAGGACCTAGTCACGGTTGGATGCACGGATGCAGAAAAGGTCAGATTTGCAGCACACTTGTTGGAAGGTCATGCAGCTGCTTGGTGGGATAATTTTCAAATTACCCACCCTATTGAGGAAGTGACTTGGGCAATGTTTGAAGACGGGTTTCGCACCACTCACATCTCTGCTGTAATAATGGGATTAAAGAAAAAGGAGTTCCATAACCTCAAGCAACGCCACCGTAGTATTTCTGAATACATCTAGGAGTTCAATAATTTGTCACGTTATGCACCCGATGACGTTGACACTGATGCAAAGAGGAAGGAGAAGTTCCTAGATGGGTTGAATGATGAAATTTCTATGCAACTATCTGTTGCATATGTTCCAACTTATCAATCTTTATGTGATAAAGCTACCATCCTGGAAAAAAAGATGAAGCTAGTGGAGGGTAGAAAGAGGAAGCACCATTTCGATAAGTTTGGATCAGGATCTCCTCACAAGCACCCTCATGGTGAAGGAAGTGGGAGCTCAGGATTCCACAAGAATGGGAATCATAATAACCATCGTAACAACCACAACCATGATGGAAACAATCATCGTGGGCACAACAAAAGTGGATTTAGGAACAATCACAATAATCATGGCCATGGGAACCAAAATGGTCAGAACCGTCACAGTCAGCCAGCAAAGAAAGACATCAGTCAGGTGGAATGTTTCAAGTGTAAGAAGACAGGACACTATGCTAATGAATGCCCAGAAAAGATGACTGATGGGGCTAAGCCAAACCCATTCCAAAAAGGCCATGTGAATCACATTAATGTGGAGGAAATCCAAGAAGGAGTTGATGAAGTGATCGGTAAGTTCAAGATTAATTCCTTTCCTGCACTTATCCTTTTCAATACTGGCGCATCGCATTCATTCATTTCAAGAGCATTTGTAATCAAAAACGGACTCACCACTGAAACTATTGGATGTCCTATTAAGGTAAGTTCTCCGGGTGGAGAAATGATAGTAAATTCAGGGTGCCGACAGATCATCCTAGAAATTGGAAAACACAAGTTCCCGATTAGTTTAATAATCCTAGAGTCCCAAGGATTAGATGTCATATTAGGAATGGACTGCTTGACCCGTTATGAAGGGGTGATTGATTGTGCCAAGCGGACTGTTATGCTTACCACCCCAAAAAAGAAAAGGATCAGGTTCAAGTCTAACTTTGAACCCAAGGGGAGCAAGGTTAATTCTCTTAAGGGAGTTAGCCTAGACAGTGTGCCAATAGTGAAGGAATACCCAGATGTATTTCCCGAAGAATTACCTGGCATGCCACCAGATACAGATGTGGAGTTTCTAATAGACCTACTTCCAGGAATAGGGCCTATAGCAAAGAGACCTTATAAGATGTCAGTTGACGAGTTAAGAGAACTTAAGAAGCAATTAGGAGAACAACTGGAAAAGGGATTTATCCAACCAAGTTCATCGTCTTGGGGAGCACCAGTCTTGTTTGTTGAAAAGAAGGACCGAAGCCAGAGGCTATGCATAGATTATCGTTCACTTAATGAAGTGACCATAAAGAATAAGTACCCCCTGCCTAGAATAAATGATCTCTTCGATCAACTAGAGGGTGCATGTGTGTTCTCAAAAATTGATCTCCGATCAGGATACTTTCAACTCAAGATTAGAGAACATGACATACCCAAGACTGCATTCACCACTAGATACGGGTTGTATGAATATACAGTGATGCCGTTTGGATTAACTAATGCACCAGCCTATTTCATGAACATGATGAATAAAGTATTCATGGAATTCCTTGACAAGTTCGTAGTGGTATTCATCGATGATATATTGGTATATTCCAAAAGCAACAAAGAACATGAGGAACATCTACGCCTGATTCTAGAGAAACTCAGGGAACATAAACTTTATGCCAAGTTCAGTAAATGTGAATTCTGGCTAAACGAAGTGGGTTTTCTTGGGCACATAGTATCTAGAAATGGTATAGCTGTTGATCCAGCAAAAGTGGCAGCTGTGACAGAATGGGAACCTCCTAAATCAGTTAAAGAAGTCCGTAGTTTCCTTGGTCTGGCAGGATACTATCGAAGGTTCATTGAAAATTTCTCTAAGATTGCAAAGCCCATGACTAATCTGCTAAAGAAGGAGAATAAGTTTAATTGGACAGAAGCTTGTGAAAGCAGCTTTCAAGAATTAAAAAGAGACTAGTGTCAGCACCAGTGTTATGTTTGCCAGATCTTGAGAAAGATTTTCAAGTCTATTGTGATGCATCTCACCAAGGACTGGGAGGTGTACTGATGCAACAAGGTAAGATGTAGCTTATGCATCAAGACAACTCAAAAATCATGAAGTGAACTATCCTACTCATGATCTAGAGTTGGCATCAGTTATGCATGCACTAAAAACATGGAGGCATTATCTTATGGGAAAGCGTTGTGAAATGTTCACCGATCACAAGAGTTTGAAATATATTTTTACACAGAAAGAGCTCAACATGAGACAAAGAAGATGGCTAGAACTCATCAAGGACTATGACTTAAGTTTACAATACCATCCTGGAAAGGCAAATGTTGTAGCCGATGCATTAAGCCGCAAGGTCTATGTGAATGGCCTCAACAAAGCAGAATTGCCGGAGGAGTTGTGTGCTCAATTTAGAGAGCTGAGGCTCGAAATTGTGCCTGAAGGGTACCTTGCATCCTTGGAGGTGCAGCCCACACTAATGGATAGAATTCAAGAGGCCCAAAAGTTGGACAAAGAAATGGATGAAATCAAAAGTAAAGTTAGTGAAGGAAAGGCAAAAGGATTCCATGTAGATGAACAAGGAATCTTATGGTACGAAAAACGTATCTGTGTTCCACGGGATCTAGAACTTAAGAAGTTGATCTTACGAGAAGCTCACAATTCACCATATTCAATTCACCCTGGCAACACCAAGATGTATATGGATGTTAAGGGAAGATTTTGGTGGAATAATCTAAAGAAAGATATAGTGGAACATATTGCTCTATGCGACGTGTGTAGTCGTGTAAAGGCAGAACATCAAAAACCGGCAGGACTATTGCAACCGCTACCAATACCTGATTGGAAATGGGATAAAATCGGTATGGATTTTATCACTGGACTGCCAAGGACCAAATCTGGATACGATTCCATATGGGTTATCGTTGATCGCTTAACAAAAGTGGCCCATTTCATACCAGTAAAGACCACTTATACAAGCGCAAAGTTAGCCAAGATTTACATGAACAGAATTGTATGTTTGCATGGGGTACCTAAGAGTATCGTATCTGACAGAGGGACTCAATTCACTTCACACTTTTGGCGACAACTTCACGAGTCACTGGGAACTCGGTTAGAATTCAGCACTGCATTTCATCCGCAAACAGATGGGCAGACAGAAAGGACCAATCAAATATTAGAGGATATGCTGAGAGCATGTGCGTTAGATTATGGATCGAGTTGGGATGAAAGTCTACCGTACGTAGAGTTTTCTTACAATAACAGCTATCAATCAAGCATAGAAATGGGTCCATTTGAATTTCTTTATGGAAGGAAGTGTACTACACCATTTTTATGGAATGGAGTAGGAGAAAGAAATTTGTTCGGGCCAGACGTAATTAAAGAGGCCGAGGAGAAAGTCAAGATGGTAAGAGATAGGCTGAACGTAGCTCAATCTCGGCAAAAGAGCTATGCTGATCCAAAACGTAGAGAGGTTACCTACGAGGTTGGTGATAGAGCTTATCTCAGGGTATCACCACTTCGTGGTGTGAAGAGGTTTGGAATCAAAGGGAAACTAGCACCACGCTATGTAGGACCTTTCAAGATTTTGAGTCGCAAAGGAGAAGTAGCATATGAGATAGAATTACCAGAATCTTTGTCAGCAGTTCACAATGTATTCCATGTTAGTCAACTGAAAAAGTGTCACCCAGAGATGGAAGAAACTTCTTTGAAAGACACTATACCATTGGAGGAAGTTCAGCTAGATAATGATCTCACTTATGAAGAGAAACCTATTAAGATTCTAGAGACTGCAGAAAGAATTACCCGTACCAAGACCATCAAATTCTACAAAGTGCAGTGGAACCATCACACTGAATCAGAAGCAACCTGGGAGCGAGAGGATGAACTTCGGAGAGATCACCCTCACCTATTTGCTAGCCAACCCGAATCTTGAGGGCGAGATTCATCCTAAGGGGGTTAGATTTGTAACATCCCAACATTTCATCTGAAATCATCATCATTGCACTGATATCATGGCATGTTTTTGCATTGCATTTAGAATGTACTCCAAAAATCTGGTGCAATTTTGGGCCATGTTTAGGAATTTATGAAAATGGAACCAAAGAAAATGCTATATTACCTATTAAGTCCAAGTGAGTGCCTTGGATTAAAATAGTAGGTAAATATGTTTTATAATACCCTAAAAACCTAGTTTGAGTTTTTACGAATTTTCACAAATTGGTTTGAATCAATTTGAATCATTAAATCAAAAGTTTTGGAGAAAACTGAATTAGAAAAAGAAAAGGGAGGGAAATAAATTCAAACAGCAGCAGCAGCATTTTGGCCCATTCTGGCCCAATAGGCAACAGCCCACCCAGACCACTCCCTCTCCCCTTCTCTGTCTTTCCCCATCCCCCTCGTCTCTACCCCTCCCGCTGACAGGTAGACCCCACGCCCACGTCACCTCGTCGTCTTCATTGCCGATGATGGACCTCTCCCCTTCGGCCGTTTCGAATCGATTCGATCCCGTCAGTTTCTCGCGATTAATTGCCCCGGCGATTACCCCTACTAAACCCCCTCTCCTTCCTCATCATTTTCCCCCCCAGACACCACCCCGGAGAGCCCCCAGGCTCCCTAAATTTGAGCTCGAAAGCCGCTCACTGACGGCAACTCCGGCGATGATTCCGGTGAGTACAGGCCGCCCGGCGCCCTCCCCTTGGTCCCATCTATTTCCCCATCTCCTGGCGCACCTACTGACCGAGCCACGAGTTTTCTTTTGCCCCAGGTCGACGACACGGACAATTCCGGCGAACTCCTCTACCGCCACCGTCAGTCTCCTTCTCCGGTAAAGGTAGGGTTCCCGCCGGCCCTATTTGGTCTTTACTAGGTCGTGCAGACACTTGCGCACCTCGCTGACCTCTTTGCCGGTTGGTTTGAGCCCCAGGTCTTCATCTCCGTCGCTGAGCCGTGAGTTCTGCCGGCAACCGCAACTCCGACGAAGGATCCAGGCCAAGCCCGAGCACCCCCCGCACCACAGTGACCTCCATCGAGATCGCCACGGCCCCCTCAACCTCTGGTACGTGTCCACGGGCTCCCAGCCCTCGTAGAATCGCCAGAACCCCATCGGCCGACGCTCTGCCGCCGCGCGCCGTCGTTAGCACCGCCAGTCTCCGGGTTAGCAGCCGTTCGATCAGATCCTAGCGGTTAAGATTAGATCACTTAAACGAAAGGGTACGGCTGATCTGACGACCCACAACGGTCGATCTGGCCGAACCGGTATCAGCCAATAAGAAAGCGCCACGTCGCCAGCCTATTTCTGTTTAATTAGAAAATAGACTGATTTAGTATATAACTTAGAAATTCAATAACTTTTGATCCACAAATCAGAAAAATACAAATTTGGTGTCTATGGATTCAAAAAATGAGACCTTTATTATTGAGGCCTTGTTTCACACATTTGCCTTTGGAAAAATGGAATTATAGACAGAACCTTTTTAGGAGTATTTCTTATGCATTTAGTTGAGGTATTCTATCCTCAGTACTGTAGACTCTGTAAATTATAGAGTTGTGATCATATCATTGCATTTTGCATGCATTCATGTTTTTGTAATGTTTTATTGATTAAATTATTGTGGTTGTATTGTTTTTGTGTAGATTGTGTGGATTGTGAAGTTTGTTGCTGTGAGGATTGTACCTATTCCCCTAGCTACCAAGGCAAGTGATATTTCATCCCATGTCCTATTATTTTCACTATTGCACAGTGATATTTTGGTAGATCTTGACATGATAGAATTATTCCTATATTGCTATACCATGCTATGCTATATAGATTATATCTTGGTAGTATCCCCTAGTCAAAGGACTTTGTATGCTAGAATGCTTAGCTATGCTAGTAGAATTTGTGGGTGGAAAATACATATCAAGATAGTATAGAATGATATTATTTTTGTTTAACTAAGAAAACAACTATTATTAATGAAACACCTGGCTCGATTGGAACTTGCTTGGATTATGTTGAGTGGTTACTCAGGGGCCATGTCTATGGTCAGCTGGTGTATCACACTTGTGGATGGCCACCCAGGAATAAAGAGATTGGAGAAATTCTTGTCATGAAGCTTCCAGTGCAGCCACATGGCATATGGGCTCTGCCTTGACCAACTAAGTTGCAAGAACTCAGCCAGGCGGACATAGGGTGGTAGTGATGATAGGATGGAACACGTCCATGGTGGTCTGAGGGATTGCTTCTGAAGGGTCTTATCTCGATGCATGTCGAGTCTTGTGGGGAAAGTGCACCACCTCTCGAGAGGGTAAAACTAAGTACTTAGCCGTGTCCCCGGTTATGGACATTTCTGAGCCTCAAGACAGTGAAGCAGTTCAATAATCTCCTCATTCAAATTTCTCTAAGTTAAAACTTGTGGGTGAACTTGGGTAGAGGTTCAGTGATGTCTGTCATTGGTACCTTAAAGCTGGAATGAAAAACTTCTTCAAAAACTATAAGTTAAACTAATTTCAGAAAAACCAACCATAACCCCACTTAGCCATATATTCATGTAGTTGTTGGATTATACTAAGTAACTTTGGTATCACTTGCCAATAGAACTCCAAATGTATTGACCCTTGTGGCTGTAACTTATCATGTTGCAGGTTACTCTGATGATGAGTAGGGTTGCGAGTCTACACTCGACATGCTTGCCTGTGGCACATGAAGACTAAGGACTCTATTATCACTATATGTTATGTGAACTTGTGTATTAGCCTTGGGCTAAGTGAGTTGTAAGAACTATTATACTCCTGGATGTGCGATTTAATAATGACCTTTGTTTCTGTGTACTTCATCTTAAACTGTGGGTGCTAGCATTTCGATCGAGGGACTAGCACTGCAATCAGAGGGATCTTACCTTATCATGCTGAGATCTTACAATGCCACTCCAGTGTTTGTTTGGAAAAAAACATGTAATGATGCCACTGTGGCATGTGTCCAACCATGTCCAGGAACCCTAGCAGCATGCTGGCGTTCAACTACAACATGCATTGTATCACTAGTTTGAAACATGCTGAATCACCACACCCACTTGGATGTGTGTGTGTATCAGTGTGCATCATTGTGGTTTTGGAAAAGAAAAAAATAGAACGATGCCACTCCAGCATGTGTCCAACCATGTCTAGGAACCCTAGCAGCATGCTAGGATTGAACTACAACATGCATTGTATCACAACTTTGAAAGGTGTTGACTTGGATGTGTGTGTGTTTATCAGTATGCATCATTATGGTTCTGGAAAAGAACACATGCAATGATGCCACTCTAGGAGCATGCTGGGATTCAACTTAAACATTCATTGTATCACCATTTTGAAAGATGTTGCATCACCAGACCCACTTGGATGTGTGTGTAACAGTGTGCATCAGTGTTTGTTTGGAAAAAAACATGTAATGATGCCACTGCGGCATGTGTCCAACCATGTCCAGAAACCCTAGCAGCATGCTAGGATTCAACTACAACATGCATTGTATCACTAGTTTGAAACATGCTGAATCACCACACCCACTTGGATGTGTGTGTGTATCAGTGTGCATCATTGTGGTTTTGGAAAAGAAAAAAATGGAATGATGCCACTCCAGCATGTGTCCAACCATGTCTAGGAACCCTAACAACATGCTAGGATTGAACTAGAGCATTCATTGTATCACAACTTTGAAAGGTGTTGACTTGGATGTGTGTGTGTGTGTTATCAGTATGCATCATTATGGTTCTAGAAAAGAACACATGCAATGATGCCACTCTAGGAGCATGCTGGGATTCAACTTCAACATGCATTGTATCACCATTTTGAAATATGCTGCATCACCAGACCAACTTGGATATGTGTGTGTGTATCAGTGTGCATCATTGTTTGTTTGGAAAAGAACACATGTAATGATGCCACTGCGGCATGTGTCCAACCATGTCCAGGAACCCTAGCAGCATGCTGGGATTCAACTACAACATGCATTGTATCACTAGTTTGAAACATGCTGAATCACCACACCCACTTGGATGTGTGTGTATCAGTGTGCATCATTGTGGTTTTGGAAAAGAAAAAAAATGGAATGATGCCACTCCAGCATGTGTCCAACCATGTCTAGGAACCCTAGCAGCATGCTAGGATTGAACTATAACATGCATTGTATCACAACTTTGAAAGGTGTTGACTTGGATGTGTGTGTGTTTATTAGTATGCATCATTATGGTTTTGGAAAAGAACACATGCAATGATGCCACTCTAGGAGCATGCTGGGATTCAACTGCAAAATGCATTGTATCACCATTTTGAAAGATGCTGCATCACCAGACGCACTTGGATGTGTGTGTGTATCAGTGTGCATCATTGTTTGTTTGGAAAAGAACACATGTAATGATGCCACTACGGCATGTGTCCAACCATGTCCAGGAACCCTAGCAGCATGCTGGGATTCAACTACAACATGCATTGTATCACTTGTTTGAAACATGCTCAATCACCACACCCACTTGGATGTGTGTGTGTATCAGTGTGCATCATTGTGGTTTTGGAAAAGAAAAAAATGGAATGATGCCACTCCAGCATGTGTCCAACGATGTCTAGGAACCCTAGCAGCATGCTAGGATTGAACTACAACATGCATTGAATCACAACTTTGAAAGGTGTTGACTTGGATGTGTGTGTGTTTATCAGTATGCATCATTATGGTTCTGGAAAATAACACATGCAATGATGCCACTCTAGGAGCATGCTTGGATTCAACTACAACATGCATTGTATCATCATTTTGAAAGATGCTGCGTCACCAGACCCACTTGGATGTGTGTGTGTGTATCAGTGTGCATCATTGTTTTTTTGGAAAAGAACACATGTAATGATGCCACTACGGCATGTGTCCAACCATGTCCAGGAACCCTAGCAGCATGCTAGGATTCAACTACAACATGCATTGTATAACTAGTTTGAAACATGCTGAATCACCACACCCACTTGGATGTGTGTGTGTGTCAGTGTGCATCATTGTGGTTTTGGAAAATAAAAAATGGAATGATGCCACTCCAGCATGTGTCCAACCATGTCTAGGAAACCTAGCTGCATGTTGGAATTCAACTGCAACATGCACTGTATCACCAGTTTGAAAGATGCTACATGACCACACCCACTTGGATGTGTGTGTATCAGTGTGCATCATTGTGGTTTTGGAAAAGAATAGATGCAATGATGCCACTCCATCATGTGTCCAACCATGTACAGGAACCCTAGCAGCATGCTAGGATTCAACTGCAACATTCATTGTATCCCCAGTTTGAAAGATGCTTCATCACCACACCCACTTAGACTTGGATGTGTTTGTATATCAGTGTACATCATTGTGGTTTTGGAAAAATTCACATGCAATGATGCCACTTCACCATGTGTCCATCCATGTCTAGAAACCCTAGAAGCATGTTGGGAATCAACTTCAACATGCATTGTATCACCAGTTTGAAAGATGCTGCATCACCACACCCACTTGGATGTGTGTGTGTATTAGTGTGCATCATTTTGGTTTTCGAACAGAAAAAATGCAATGATGTCACTCCAGCATGTGTCAAATCATGTCTAGGAACCCTAGCTGCATTCTGGAATTCAACTGCAACATGCATTTTATCACCAAATTGAAAGATCCTACATGACCACATCCACTTGAATGTGTGTGTATCAGTGTGCATCATTCTGGTTTTGGAAAAGAACACATGCAATGATGCCACTCCAGCATGTGACCAACCATGTCTAGGAAACCTAGCAGCATCTGGTATTCAACTGCAACATGCATTATATCACTAGTCTGAACGATACTACCTAACCACACCCACTTGGATGTGTCTATGTATTAGTGTGCATCATTGTGGCTTTTTAAAAGAACACTTGCAATGATGCCACTCCAGCATGTGGCCAACCATGTCCAGGAAACCTAGCTGCATGCTAGGATTCAACTACAACATGCATTGTATGACAACTTTGAAAGATGGTGCGTAACCACACCACTTAGACTTGGATGTGTGTGTGTTTATTTGTGTGCATCATTATGGTTTTGGAAAAGAACACATGCTATGATGCCACTCCACGAGCATGATGGGATTCAACTGCAACATGCATTGTATCACCATTTTGAAAGATGATGCATCACCAGAACCACTTGGATGTGTCTGTGTGTGTGTGTATCAGTGTGTGTCTGTATCAGTGTGCATAATTGTGGTTTTGGAAAATAAAACATGCAATGACGCCACTCTAGCATGTGTCCAACCATGTCTAGGAACCCTAGCACCATGCTAAGATTCAACTTCAACATGCATTGTATCACCATTTTGAAACATACTGCATCACTACACCCACTTTGAGGTGTTGTGTGTATTAGTGTGCATCATTGTGGTTTTGGAAAAGAACACATGCAATGATGGCACTCTAGCATGTATCCAACCATGTCCAAGAACCCTAGCAACATGCTGGAATTCATCTACAACAAGCATCGTATCACCAGTTTGAAAGATGTTGCATCACCACACCCACTTGGATGTGTATGTGCGTATTATTGTGCATCATTTTGGTTTGAAAAACCACATGCAATGATGACACTCCATCATGTGTCCAACCATATCTAGGAACCCTAGCAGCATGCTGAGATTCAACTACAACATGCATTGTATCACTAGTTTGAAAGATGTTGCATCACTACATGGACTTGGATGTGTGTGCGTGTATTAGCGTGCATCATTGTGGTTTGGAAAAGAACACATGCAATGATGCCACTCCAGCATGTGTCCAACCATGTCTAGGAACCCTAGCAGCATGCTGGGATTCAACTACAACATGCATTGTATCACTATTTTGAAAGATTTTGCATCACCAAACTAACTTTGATGTGTGTGTATCAATGTGCATCATTGTGGTTTTGGAAAAGAACACATGCAATGATGAAACTCTAGTATGTGTCCAACCATGTACAGGAACGCTAGCACCATGCTGGGATTCAACTTCAACATGGATTCTATCACCGGTTTAAAAGATGCTTCATCACCACACCAACTTGGACTTGGATGTGTGTGTGTATTAGTGTGCATCATTGTGGTTTTAGAAAAGAACACATGCAATGATGCCACTACACCATGTGTCCAACCATGTCGAGAAACCCTAGCACCATGTTGGGAATCAACTTCAACATGCATTGTATCACCAGTTTGAAAGATGCTGCATCACACCACCTAGATGGATGTGTGTGTGTATCAGTGTGCATCATTGTTTTTTTTGAAAAGAACACATGCAATGATGCCACTCCAGCATGTGTCCAACCATGTCCAGGAACCCTAGCAACATGCTAGGATTAAACTACAACATGCATTGTATCACCATTTTGAAATATGTCGCATCACCAAACCCACTTTGATGTGTGTGTATCATTGTGGTTTTGGAAAAGAACACATGCAATTATTACACTCTAGCATGTGTCCAACCATGTACAGGAACCCTAGCAGCATGTTAGGATTCAACCGCAACATGCATTGTATCACCAGTTTGAAAGATGCTACATCACCACACCCACATGGACTTGGATGTGTGTGTATATCAGCGTGCATCATTGTGGTTTTCGAAAAGAAATAATATAATGATTCCACTCCAGCATTTGTCCAACCATGTCCAAGAACCCTAGCAGCATGCTGCGATTCAACTTCAACATGCATTGAATCACCAGTTTGAAAGATGCTTCATCACCACACCAACTTGAACTTGGATGTGTGTGTATTAGTGTGCATCATTGTGGTTTTGGAAAAGAACACATGCAATGATGCCACTCCACCATGTGTCCAACCATGTCGAGAAACCCTAGTAGCATGCTGGGAATCAACCGCAACCTGCATTGTATCACCAGTTTGAAAGATGCTGCATCACCACACCCACTTGGATGTGTGTGTATTAGTGTTCATCATCGCGATTTTGGAAAGAACACATGCAATGATACCACTCCAACATGTGTCCAACCATGTCCAGGTACCCTAGCAGCATGTTGGCATTCAATTGCAACATGCATTGTATCACCAGTTTGAAAGATGCCGCATCACCACACCCACTTGGATTTGTGTGTATAAGTGTGCATCATGTGCTTTTAAAACAGAACACATGCAATGATGCCACTCCAACAAGTGTCCAACCATGTCTAGGAACCCTAGCACCATCTGGTATTCAACTACAACATGCATTGTCTCACTAGTTTGAAAGATACGGCATCACCACACCCACTTGGATGTGTGTGTGTGTGTATTAGTGTGCATCATTGTGGTTTTGGAAAAGAACACATGAAATGATGCCACTCCAGCCTGTGTCCAACCATGTCCAGGAACCCTAGCAGCATGCTAGGATTCAACTACAACATGCATTGTATCACAACTTTGAAAGGTGTTGACTTGGATGTGCGTATGTTTATCAGTATGCATCATTATGGTTTCGGAAAAGAACAGATGCAATGATGCCACTCTAGGAGCATGCTAGGATTCAACTGCAACAAGCATTGTATCACCATTTTGAAAGATGTTGCATCACCTGACCCACTTGGATGTGTGTGTGTATCAGTGTGCATCATTGTGGCTTTCAAAAAGAACACTTGCAATGATGCCACTGCGGCATGTGTCCAACCATGTCCAGGAACCCTAGCAGCATGCTGGGATTCAACTACAACATGCATTGTATCACTAGTTTGAAAGATGTTGAATCACCACACACACTTTGATGTGTGTGTGTGTATCAGTGTGCATCATTGTGATTTTGGAAAAGAAACAATGCAATGATGCCACTCTAGCATGTGTCCAACCATGTCCAGGAACCCGAGCTGCATGCTGGAATTCAACTGCAACATGCATTGTATCACCAGTTTGAAAGATGCTACATTACCACACCCACTTGGATGTGTGTGTATTAGTGTGCATCATTGTGGTTTGGAAAATAACACATGCAATGATGCCACTCCATCATGTGTCCAACCATGTCTAGGAACCCTTGTAGCATGCTAGGATTCAACTGCAACATGCATTGTATCACCATTTTGAAAGATGCTGCATCACTACACCCACTTTGATGTATTGTGTGTATCAGTGTGCATCATTGTTGTTTTGGAAAAGAACCCATGCAATGATTCCACTCTAGCATGTGTCCAACCATGTCCAGGAACACTAGCAGCATGCTAGGATTCAACTTCAACAAGGATGGTATCACTAGTTTGAAAGATGCTGCATCACCACACCCACTTGGATATGTGTGTATGTGTATCAGTGTCCTTCATTGTGGTTTTGGAAAAAGAACACAAGCAATGATGCCACTCCAGCATGTGTCCAACCATGTCCAAGAACCCTAGCAGCATGTTAGGATTCAATTGGAACATGCAGTGTATCACCAGTTTGAAATATGTTGCATCACCACACCCACTTAGACTTGGATGTGTCTGTATATCGGTGTGCATCATTGTGGTTTTGGAAAAGAACACATACAATGATGCGACTCCAGCATTTCTCCAACCATGTCCAAGAACCCTAGCAGCATGCTGGGATTCAACTTCAACATGCATTGTATCACAAGTTTGAAAGATTCTTCATCACCACACCAACTTGGACTTGGATGTGTGTGTGCATGAGTGTGCATCATTGTGGTTTTGGAAAATAACAAATGCAATGATGCCACTACACCATGTGTCCAACCATGTCTAGAAACACTAGCAGCTTACTGGGATTCAACTCCAACATTGATTGTATCACCAGTTTGAAAGATGCTACATCACCACACACAATTGGATGTGTGTGTATCAGTGAGCATCATTGTGGTTTTGGAAAAAAGCACATGCAATGATGCCACTCCAGCATGTGTCCAACCATGTCCAGGAACCCAAGCAACATGCTGGGATTCAACTACAACATGCATTGTATCACCAGTTTGAAAGATGCTGCATCACCACACCCACTTGGATGTGTCTGTATCAGTCTGCATTATTGTGGTCATGGAAAAGAATACATACAATGATGCCACTCCAGCATGTGTCCAACAATGTCCAAGAATCCTAGCACCGTGCTGGGATTTAACTGCAACATGCATTATATCACCATTTTCAAAGATGATGCATCACTAGACCCAATTGGATGTGAGTTTGTGTATCAGTGTGCATCATTGTGGCTTTCAAAAAGAACACTTGCAATGATGCCACTGCGGCATGTGTCCAACCATGTCCAGGAACACTAGCAGCATGTTGGGATTCAACTACAACATGCATTGTATCACTAGTTTGAAAGATGTTGAATCACCACACACACTTTGATGTGTGTGTGTATCAGTGTGCATCATTGTGATTTTGGAAAAGAAACAATGCAATGATGCCACTCTAGCATGTGTCCAACCATGTCCAGGAACCCGAGCTGCATGCTGGAATTCAACTGCAACATGCATTGTATCACCAGTTTGAAAGATGCTACATTACCACACCCACTTGGATGTGTGTGTATTAGTGTGCATCATTGTGGTTTGGAAAAGAACACATGCAATGATGCCACTCCATCATGTGTCCAACCATGTCTAGGAACCCTTGTAGCATGCTAGGATTCAACTGCAACATGCATTGTATCACCATTTTGAAAGATGCTGCATCACTACACCCACTTTGATGTATTGTGTGTATCAGTGTGCATCATTGTTGTTTTGGAAAAGAACCCATGCAATGATTCCACTCTAGCATGTGTCCAACCATGTCCAGGAACACTAGCAGCATGCTAGGATTCAACTTCAACAAGGATTGTATCACTAGTTTGAAAGATGCTGCATCACCACACCCACTTGGATATGTGTGTATGTGTATCAGTGTCCTTCATTGTGGTTTTGGAAAAAGAACACAAGAAATGATGCCACTCCAGCATGTGTCCAACCATGTCCAAGAACCCTAGCAGCATGTTAGGATTCAATTGGAACATGCAGTGTATCACCAGTTTGAAAGATGTTGCATCACCACACCCACTTAGACTTGGATGTGTCTGTATGTCGGTGTGCATCATTGTGCTTTTGGAAAAGAACACATACAATGATGCGACTCCAGCATTTCTCCAACCATGTCCAAGAACCCTAGCAGCATGCTGGGATTCAACTTCAACATGCATTGTATCACAAGTTTGAAAGATTCTTCATCACCACACCAACTAGGACTTGGATGTGTGTGTGCATGAGTGTGCATCATTGTGGTTTTGGAAAATAACAAATGCAATGATGCCACTACACCATGTGTCCAACCATGTCTAGAAACACTAGCAGCATACTGGGATTCAACTCCAACATTGATTGTATCACCAGTTTGAAACATGCTACATCACCACACACAATTGGATGTGTGTGTATCAGTGAGCATCATTGTGGTTTTGGAAAAAAGCACATGCATTGATGCCACTCCAGCATGTGTCCAACCATGTCCAGGAACCGTAGCAACATGCTGGGATTCAACTACAACATGCATTGTATCACCAGTTTGAAAGATGCTGCATCACCACACCCACTTGGATGTGTCTGTATCAGTCTGCATTATTGTGGTCATGGAAAAGAATACATACAATGATGCCACTCCAGCATGTGTCCAACAATGTCCAAGAATCCTAGCACCGTGCTTGGATTTAACTGCAACATGCATTATATCACCATTTTCAAAGATGATGCATCACTAGACCCAATTGGATGTGAGTTTGTGTATTAGTGTGCATTATCGTTGTTTTGGAAAAGAACACATGCAATGATGCCACTGCGGCATGTGTCCAACCATGTCCAGGAACCCTAGCAGAATGTTGGGATTCAACTACAACATGGATTGTATCACTAGTTTGAAAGATGCTGCATCACGACACCTACTTGGATGTGTGTGTGTATTAATGTGCATCATTGTGGTTTTGGAAAAGAAAAAATGCAATGATGCCACTCCATCATGTGTCCAACCATGTCCAGGAACGCTAGCTGCATGCTGGAATTCTACTGCAACATGCATTGTATCACCGGTTTCAAAGATGCTACATGACAACACCCACTTGGATGTGTGTGAATCAGTGTGCATCATTGTGGTTTTGGAAAAGAACACATGCAATTATGCCACTCCAGCATGTGTCCATCCATGTCTAGGAACCCTAGCAGCATGCTTGGATTCACTTGCAACGTGCATTGTATCACTATTTTGAAAGATGCTGCATCACTAGACCCACTTTGATGTTTTGTGAGTATCAGTGTGCATCATTGTGGTTTTGGAAAAGAACACATGCAATGATGCCACTCTAGCATGTGTCCAACCATGTCCAGGAACCCTAGCAGCACGCTGAGATTCAACTTCAACATGCATTGTATCAACAGTTTGAAAGATGTTGCATCACCACACACACTTGGATGTGTGTGTATGTGTATCAGTGTGCTTCATTGTGGTTTTGGAAAAAGAACACATGCAATGATGCCACTCTAGCAGGTGTCCAACCATGTCCAGGAACCCTAGCAGCATGCTGGGATTCAATTATAACATGCAGTGTATAACCAGTTTGAAAGATGTTTCATCAGCACACCCACTTAGACTTGGATGTATCTATATATGAGTGTGCATCATTGTGGTTTTGGAACCGAACACATACAATAATGCCACTCTAGGATTTCTCCAACCATGTCCAAGAACCCTCAAAGCATGCTGGGATTCAACTTCAACATGCATTGTATCACCAGTTTGAAAGATGCTACATCACCACACCAACTTGGACTTGGATGTGTGTGTATGAGTGTGCATCATTGTGGTTTTGGAAAAGGACACATACATTAATGCCACTCCAGCATGTGTCCAACCATGTCCAGGAACCCTAGCAGCATGCTAGGATTCAACTTCAACATGCATTGTATCACCATTTTGAAAGATGCTGCATCACTACACCAACTTTGATGTGTTGTCTATATCAGTGTGCATCATTGTGGTTTTGGAAAATAACACATGCAATGATTCCACTCTAGCATGTGAGCAACCATGTCCAGGAACCCTAGCAGCACGCTGGGATTCAACTTCAACATGCATTGTATCAACAGTTTGAAAGATGTTGCATCACCACACACACTTGGATGTGTGTGTTTGTGTATCATTGTGCTTCATTATGGTTTTGTAAAAAGAACACATGCAATGATGCCACTCTAGCATGTGTCCAACCATGTCCAGGAACCCTAGCAGCATGC
Organism: Avena eriantha; assembly: GCA_910589775.1. Lineage (NCBI taxonomy): Eukaryota > Viridiplantae > Streptophyta > Magnoliopsida > Poales > Poaceae > Avena > Avena eriantha. The sequence goes on from OU342742.1 coordinate 287,629,581, forward strand.
TGGGATTCAAGTGCAACATGCAGTGTATAACCAGTTTGAAAGATGTTTCATCAGCACACCCACTTAGACCTGGATGTGTCGATATATGAGTGTGCATCATTGTGGTTTTGGAAACGAACACATACAATGATGCCACTCTAGGATTTCTCCAACCATGTCCAAGAACCCTCAAAGCATGCTGGGATTCAACTTCAACATGCATTGTATCACCAGTTTGAAAGATGCTACATCACCACACCAACTTGGACTTGGATGTGTGTGTATGAGTGTGCATCATTGTGGTTTTGGAAAAGAACACATGCATTAATGCCACTCCAGTATGTGTCCAACCATGTCCAGGAACCCTAGCAGCATGCTAGGATTCAACTTCAACATGCATTGTATCACCATTTTGAAAGATGCTGCATCACTACACCCACTTTGATGAGTTGTCTATATCAGTGTTCATCATTGTGGTTTTGGAAAATAACACATGCAATGATACCACTCTAGCATGTGTCCAACCATGTCTAGGAACCCTAGCAGCACGCTGGGATTAAACTTTAACATGCAATGTATCACCGGTTTGAAAGATGCTGCATCACCACAACCCACTTGGATGTGTATGTATGTGTATCAGTGTGCTTCATTGTAGTTTTGGAAAAAGAACACATGCAATGATGCCACTACAGCATGTGTCCAACCATGTCCAGGAACCCTAGCAACATGCTAGGATTCAATTATAACATGTAGTGTATAACTAGTTAGAAAGATGTTTCACCAACACACCCACTTAGACTTGGATGTGTCTGTATATGAGTGTGCATCATTGTGGTTTTGGAAAAGAACACATACAATGATGCCACTCTAGGATTTCTCCAACCAGGTCCAAGAACCCTAGAAGCATGCTGGGATTCAACTTCAACATGCATTGTATCACGAGTTTGAAAGATGCTTCATTACCACACCAACTTGGATTGGATCTGTGTGTGTATGAGGGTGCATCATTGTGGTTTTGGAAAAGAACACATGCAATAATGCCACTCCAGCATGTGTGCAACCATGTCCACAAACCCTAGCAACATGCTTGGATTCAACTGCAACATGCATTGTATCACCATTTTGAAAGATGCTGCATCACTACACCCACTTTGATGTGCTCTCTGTATCAGTGTGCATCATTGTGGTTTTGGAAAAGAACACATGCAATGATGCCACTCTAGCATGTGAGCAACCATGTCCTGGAAACCTAACAGCACGCTGGGATTCAACTTCAACATGCATTGTATCAACAGTTTGAAAGATGTTGCATCACCACACACACTTGGATGTGTGTGTATGTGTATCATTGTGCTTCATTGTGGTTTTGGAAAAAGAACACATGCAATGATGCCACTCTAGCATGTGTCCAACCATGTCCAGGAACCCTAGCAGCATGCTGGGATTCAAGTGCAACATGCAGTGTATAACCAGTTTGAAAGAGGTTTCATCAGCACACCCCACTTAGACTTGGATGTGTCTATATATGAGTGTGCATCATTGTGCTTTTGGAAACGAACACATACAATGATGCCACTCTAGGATTTCTCCAACCATGTCCAAGAACCCTCGAAGCATGCTGGGATTCAACTTCAACATGCATTGTACCACCAGTTTGAAAGATGCTACATCACCACACCAACTTGGACTTGGATGTGTGTGTATGAGTGTGCATCATTGTGGTTTTGGAAAAGAACACATGCATTAATGCTACTCCAGCATGTGTCCAACCATGTCCAGGAACCCTAGCAGCATGCTAGGATTCAACTTCAACATGCATTGTATCACCATTTTGAAATATGCTGCATCACTACACCCACTTTGTTGTGTTGTCTATATCAGTGTGCATCATTGTGGTTTTGGAAAATAACACATGCAATGATGCCACTCTATCATGTGTCCAACCATGTCCAGGAACCCTAGTAGCATGTTGGGATTCAACTTCAACATACATTGTATCACCAGTTTGAAAGATGCTGCATTACCACATCCACTTGGATGTGTATCAGTGTGCTTCATTGCGGTTCTGGAAAAAGAACATATGCAATGATGCCACTTTAGCATGTGTCGAACCATGTCCAGGAACCCTAGCAGCATGTTGGGATTCAAGTGCAACATGTAGTGTATAACCAGTTTGAAAGATGTTTCATCAGCACAACCACTTAGACTTGGATGTGTCTATATATGAGTGTGCATCATTGTGGTTTTGGAAACGAACACATACAATGATGCCACTCTAGGATTTCTCCAACCATGTCCAAGAACCCTCAAAGCATGCTGGGATTCAACTTCAACATGCATTGTATCACCAGTTTGAAAGATGCTACATTACCACACCAACTTGGACTTGGATGTGTGTGTATGAGTGTGCATCATTGTGGTTTTGGAAAAGAACACATGCATTAATGCCACTCCAGCATGTGTCCAACCATGTCCAGGAACCCTAGCAGCATGCTAGGATTCAACTTCAACATGCATTGTATCACCATTTTGAAAGATGCTACATCACTACACCCACTTTGATGTGCTCTATGTATCAGTGTGCATCATTGTGGTTTTGGAAAATAACACATGCAATGATGCCACTCTAGCATGTGTCCAACCATGTCCAGGAACCCTAGCAGCATGTTGGGATTCAAGTGCAACATGAAGTGTATAACCAGTTTGAAAGATGTTTCATCAGCACACCCACTTAGACTTGGATGTGTCTATATATGAGTGTGCATCATTGTGGTTTTGGAAACGAACACATACAATGATGCCACTCTAGGACTTCTCCAACCAGGTCCAAGAACCCTAGAAGCATGCTGGGATTCAACTTCAACATGCATTGTATCACCAGTTTGAAAGATGCTTCATTACCACACCAACTTGGACTTGGATGTGTGTGTGTATGAGGGTACATCATTGTGGTTTTGCAAAAGAACACATGCAATAATGCCACTCCAGCATGTGTCCAACCACGTCCACAAACCCTAGCAACATGCTAGGCTTCAACTGCAACATGCATTGTATCACCATTTTGAAAGATGCTACATCACTACACCCACTTTGATGTGCTCGCTATATCAGTGTGCATCATTGTGGTTTTGGAAAAGAACACATGCAATGATGCCACTCTAGGATTTCTCCAACCAGGTCCAAGAACCCTAGAAGCATGCTGGGATTCAACTTCAACATGCATTGTATCACCAGTTTGAAATATGCTTCATTACCACACCAACTTGGACTTGGATGTGTGTGTGTATGAGGGTACATCATTGTGGTTTTGGAAAAGAACACATGCAATAATGCCACTCCAGCATGTGTCCAACCACGTCCACAAACCCTAGCAACATGCTAGGATTCAACTGCAACATGCATTGTATCACCATTTTGAAAGATGCTACATCACTACACCCACTTTGATGTGCTCTCTATATCAGTGTGCATCATTGTGGTTTTGGAAAAAAACACATGCAATGATGCCACTCTAGCATGTAAGCAACCATGTCCAGGAACCCTAGCAGCACGCTGGGATTCAACTTTAACATGCATTGTATCAACAGTTTGAAAGATGTTGCATCACCACACACACTTGGATGTGTGTGTATGTGTATCATTGTGCTTCATTGTGGTTTTGTAAAAAGAACACATTGAATGATGCCACTCTAGCATGTGTCCAGCCATGTCCAGGAACCCTAGCAGCATGCTGGGATTCAAGTGCAACATGCAGTGTATAACCAGTTTGAAAGATGTTTCATCAGCACACCCACTTAGACTTGGATGTGTCTATATATGAGTGTGCATCATTGTGGTTTTGGAAACAAACACATACAATGATGCCAATCTAGGATTTCTCCAACCATGTCCAAGAACCCTCAAAGCATGCTGGGATTCAACTTCAACATGCATTGTATCACTAGTTTGAAAGATGCTACATCACCACACCAACTTGGACTTGGATGTGTGTGTATGAGTGTGCATCATTGTGGTTTTGGAAAAGAACACATGCATTAATGCCACTCCAGCATGTGTCCAACCATGTCCAGGAACCCTAGCAGCATGCTAGGATTCAACTTCAACATGCATTGTATCACCATTTTGAAAGATGTTGCATCACTACACCCACTTTGATGTGTTGTCTATATCAGTGTGCATCATTGTGGTTTTGGAAAATAACACATGCAATGATGCCACTCTAGCATGTGTCCAACCATGTCCAGGAACCCTAGCAGCATGTTGGGATTCAAGTGCAACATGAAGTGTATAACCAGTTTGAAAGATGTTTCATCAGCACACCCACTTAGACTTGGATGTGTCTATATATGAGTGTGCATCATTGTGGTTTTGGAAACAAACACATACAATGATGCCACTCTAGGACTTCTCCAACCAGGTCCAAGAACCCTAGAAGCATGCTGGGATTCAACTTCAACATGCATTGTATCACCAGTTTGAAAGATGCTTCATTACCACACCAACTTGGACTTGGATGTGTGTGTATGAGGGTACATCATTGTGGTTTTGGAAAAGAACACATGCAATAATGCCACTCCAGCATGTGTCCAACCACGTCCACAAACCCTAGCAACATGCTAGGCTTCAACTGCAACATGCATTGTATCACCATTTTGAAAGATGCTACATCACTACACCCACTTTGATGTGCTCTCTATATCAGTGTGCATCATTGTGGTTTTGGAAAAGAACACATGCAATGATGCCACTCTAGGATTTCTCCAACCATGTCCAAGAACCCTAGAAGCATGTTGGGATTCAACTTCAACATGCATTGTATCACCAGTTTGAAAGATGCTTCATTACCACACCAACTTGGACTTGGATGTGTGTGTGTATGAGGGTACATCATTGTGGTTTTGGAAAAGAACACATGCAATAATGCCACTCCAGCATGTGTCCAACCACGTCCACAAACCCTAGCAACATGCTAGGATTCAACTGCAACATGCATTGTATCACCATTTTGAAAGATGCTACATCACTACACCCACTTTGATGTGCTCTCTATATCAGTGTGCATCATTGTGGTTTTGGAAAAGAACACATGCAATGATGCCACTCTAGCATGTAAGCAACCATGTCCAGGAACCCTAGCAGCACGCTGGGATTCAACTTTAACATGCATTGTATCAACAGTTTGAAAGATGTTGCGTCACCACACACACTTGGATGTGTGTGTATGTGTATCATTGTGCTTCATTGTGGTTTTGTAAAAAGAACTCATTGAATGATGCCACTCTAGCATGTGTCCAACCATGTCCAGGAACCCTAGCAGCATGCTGGGATTCAAGTGCAACATGCAGTGTATAACCAGTTTTAAAGATGTTTCATCAGCACACCCACTTAGACTTGGATGTGTCTATATATGAGTGTGCATCATTGTGGTTTTGGAAACAAACACATACAATGATGCCAATCTAGGATTTCTCCAACCATGTCCAAGAACCCTCAAAGCATGCTGGGATTCAACTTCAACATGCATTGTATCACTAGTTTGAAAGATGCTACATCACCACACCAACTTGGACTTGGATGTGTGTGTATGAGTGTGCATCATTGTGGTTTTGGAAAAGAACACATGCATTAATGCCACTCCAGTATGTGTCCAACCATGTCCAGGAACCCTAGCAGCATGCTAGGATTCAACTTCAACATGCATTGTATCACCATTTTGAAAGATGCTGCATCACTACACCCACTTTGATGTGTTGTCTATATCAGTGTTCATCATTGTGGTTTTGGAAAATAACACATGCAATGATGCCACTCTAGCATGTGTCCAACCATGTCTAGGAACCCTAGCAGCACGCTGGGATTAAACTTTAACATGCAATGTATCACCGGTTTGAAAGATGCTGCATCACCACAACCCACTTGGATGTGTATGTATGTGTATCAGTGTGCTTCATTGGGGTTTTGGAAAAAGAACACATGCAATGTTGCCACTACAGCATGTGTCCAACCATGTCCAGGA